>CP092886.1:108881425-108989350 GCA_030710605.1 Cordylochernes scorpioides | reverse complement strand
GTGTTGGTCAATGGAGAGACACGACTACACAACATCTATAAAAGTTATTTGAAGACATTCTCGTGTCTTATCATCTAAAAGAAGTATTTCCAGGGGCATAGAATAAACAATACTTTATGTAAAATAATTCAAAAGTGAAATTGTAATGGGATCAGGTGTATAAGTTGAAAAACGACATTTCCTGACCGTGCAACTGAAGGTTGCTCATGTGTTGCGGAATGTGTAGGAATGAATAACAACTAATTGTTGATTTTTAATTATTCCAATAATTTCTTCATTAACCAAGAAATTGTATTATAGCAAGGACATATCGGTGTAGTTGAAATGGAAGCTCTGGCCCAAAATTTCATTAGGTTGATTGGAATATATAACGAAAGAAAATACTTCTCTAGAACTTTAGGAAAATGCTAAATAAATAAACACATACCATAAAACGGGTAAATGTTCATTAATGGGAAGCTGCTCTCATATACTATAATATGTATATACTATAACAAGGTTTTGGTAGTGGTGGACAGCTATTATAAATTGCCAGACTTTTTTATGATGAATTCTACAAAAGCTCAAAATACCTTAAAATTTTTTAAATAACATTTCTCACGTTATTGTGAGTTCTATAATAAGTGGTAACTGATAATTGTCTACGATTCATTTCAAATGAAATGTAATTTCGTTTAATCGAATGGAATCCAATATCTAAAGTCTGCTCCATATACTCCAGCTACTAGTTGTTTGGCTGAGCATTTTGTGCAGACCCTAAAACATCATTGAAGAATATGAAAAACGAAGGATTTGATGAGAGTCTGGCAAATTCTTCTTACCTATAGAACAGCGTCACATTCGAGCACGAAAGTTGACCCAACAGTTTTATTTGCTGGAATGTCGATAGAACCTCTTAAAGCCAAACTTTAAGGATAAGTCTAAATTTAATCGAAAATATTCTCCATGATTAGAAATCGATGAAATATTTAGCAATGCTTCTATAGTACACGGGTCACTCCAAAGGTTTTTGTAATCACTTATTTTTATTGAAGCTGCAACTTCCAAGTGTTCAGAGTTTTTCAGAGTATTCGTCCTTAACACCTATGCAAGATTTCATCCGTTTAAACTAATTATCAAAGCACTTACACTAGTCATCTTCGAGGTGGAATTTACGGCATTGATAAAGGCTGCAGTGCTTCATCATCAGTGTCAAATTTTATACCTTTCAACAATAATATAACTTTTGGAAATAAATAAAAGTCACAAGGTGCTATGTCTGGTGAATATGGTGGATGAGTGATTAGTTGTCTAAAAAGTCTAATGTTTAAGCTGAGGTGTGTGGTCTTGCATTGTCATGGTAAAGAAGGACTCCTCTAAGTCGAGCTCTTAGTCTGCTTTACCTGATTTTTTCAAATACACACGGAAGGTATTTTGTTGTATATCAGTCACTATTTACTGTCTTTCGATCTTCTAACTTCACAATACCAATGAATGATGAGGAACAAACCTGAATACATCTTTTACTAGATTGTCCTGTTTTTCAAGACAACAGAATCGAAAATAATTTAATAGTAGCAGATCAAAGTATTTTTATTTCCAGTAAAGCATTATAAAGCAACAAATATATTTTAAGAAACTGATAATATATGTCGAATCGTGTCCACTCACTGTGGGATCGTGTCGACTCTCGGTCGAATTGGGGTTGTGGTGTCGACTTGGGGTGTTGACATACTGTGGGATTGCTGTGGACTCACTGTCGAATCCTGGCGAGTTGTGTGGTTGGGTGGATATGATTGGATTGATGGCGCAGTCTTGGTCGAATGGTGGTTTTCCACAGGGGAAGAACGAGCACACCTGAGTGGGGTATAAAATAAGACCTTGCGAAAGGGAGAATGATGAGATTGGACTGGAGGTATTTGGCCTTTCACATGATGGAGCGTACACTACCTTGGTTTGAGCACACCTCGGTCGTTGCACGGTCACCTCCCTTCTTCTTTTTTCTTGTCTGAGATCATCGTCATTAACACTCTCGACTTCTCATTGGTGGAGATCCTTCCACGTGATATCTGATGATTCGCTATCAATTGGTCATGCTCAAAGGTGTTTGGTTGTTGATTTGTCATGCTTAAATGTGATTGGCTTAGTACCTCCATTGTCGCCGTGATTGCAATTCTCTAGAAAGAAGAAGGCCTTTGAACTTAAGTTTTATGGGTCCAGGGTAGTGACCTTTACTTCCTGGATGATGCAACACTGTTAATTGTTCTTTTCCCAATTCGCGAGGCCTAACTTTTATTAAACATTTTGACGATATATTTTGCATAGATTGTGGTGGTGTTACATATTCCTATATACAGATTATCATAAATATATTGCTTATTGAACATATTGCCAGACACTTCTTTCTTTTGAACAGTTTTATTTTCTCGTTTTTTTTCTCTCTTTCTCATTGTTAACATCATATGACTATCCTATTCACGGCCTAAAAGTATTGTATTAATCGTTTTCTTTTTTCTCTTTCTCTTTGTTAACATCATATGACTATCCTATTCACGGCCTAAAGGTATTCTCTATATATGTATATACAAATGTAAAGGCATACATGTATGACAGCGCAAGTGTTCTAGGGGGACATAGCAATTTAAATTGAAATAAAATAAAAATAAAACAATATCAATGAAACCACTTTATTTTAAAAAAGCGACCATTTGTTTTCCAACAAATCGAGCTCTGTGAACTTTCTTAGGAGGAGGTAATTTTGAAGGGCATCAAAGAGTAGATCGCCGTTTTGTTTGTCGCCTGTAATAATATTAAAAAACATCCTTTGATTTGCCTATATCATTTATTTTCCACATGAAATTATACCATTTACCGCGACCAGATTTTTGGTCTTCAGTAAAGCTGTGAGGCACCCATCTATTAACAAGTTTTCTGTATTTTAAATGATCATTAATGATGGTGTTTATTGATGCCGATCCAATGCCCATACCTTTCTCTAACTGCTGATACTCAATTCTTCGAGCTTTCTAAGTAAAATTCTTACCAGCTCAATTTTTAGAAGCGAAGTTGGACAAAATATTCTCAAAAGCGTACTGCAGAAAATGTCTCAAATAAGGCTGCTCCCCCTAGTGAAAGAGACCCCCAGTGTTCCAGCCTACTCTTGGAACCTCTGCGTCAAAGGAGCCAGTCCAGTGACACCAAAGGGGCACAAGACACCAAGGCGGTATCCTGTCAGAGAACGGAGACCACATGGCAGATTCTGATTTTAAAAGGTAAGAGAAGGAGTTTTCATATATATTTGGTTATAAAATTCTATGATTATAATATATTAAATATATTGATTTTATATATATATATTAACATATCATCTTCCTTACATTCTTTTTTTATATTCCTAATTGTTTGGTTTTTTTATTAGTATTATTATTGTATTTTATTAATTAATTATAATTCATATTCATAGAATTTTATTGTTTCTTATCATCATTTTTTTGTTTTGTTTTTCTTCTTCTGTTTTCTTTTGTGTTAAAATACAACTAAATCGCATTAAATCGTAATGTAATTCTTTTTTGTTGTTTGAAATAAATCGAATTGAATCGAATTGAGTCAGCTCGTTCTTTCTAGAAGTAACTTCAAAGAAAACGTGCTAACATTTTTTGGTGCCGAAACCCGTGAAAGAAGTAGAAGAAATAGAAAGTTCTTAGAAGCCATAGAAATAAAGAAAGGTAAGGTTTTGAATACTAATCTTTAAAATATTGAAACAGAAATCTTAATTTTTGAATCGCTGATTAAAATTTAGAATTGACAAAGGCAGATGAAGAATATAATTTAGAAGGCAATGATAAATATGCATTTATGCAAAATAAAGAAGACTTGTTAAATTTAAAAGCTAGCTTTGGTAATCAATATGTGAAATTAGTAAAATATAAAGGCATTAATGCTGAAGAAAATTTAAGGTATCCTTTGAGGCAAAGTCTAAAATCAATTCTTTTTTGATAAAAATAAATAGATCGCTGGGAAATTTAAATAAAAATACATTTTCTGGTGAAACGCATTTAGAACTTCCCAAATTTCAATTGCCCACCTTTAGTGGTGATATTTCAGATTGGCTGAGTTTTAAGGAAAATTTTATTAGATCTATTGATCAAAATCCAACACTGGGAAATTTTCAAAAACTTCAATATTTAAATTCTGCACTAAAAGGAAATGCCGCTAGACTTATTAGGGCGTTCAATATTTCTGATGAAAATTATTCTATTGCCTGGCAAACCTTGGTCAATAGATTCGTCAAAAAAAGTGATTTGGCTTTTAAACATATTCAAAATTTGTATTATCTAAAAAAATATAAAACAAGAATGGACTAAAGATTTACTTGATCTCCTGGGCACTTGTAACGAAAGCATTTAGAATCTCTCTATCCTCGGATTGGAACGTAATAATTTATCGGATATGATTTTAATTCATATAATTCAATCGAAACTTGATCGTTCAATAAGAAAGGAATGGGAGATGAGTTTGCTTGAGAAAGAATATCCATCGTATGAAAGGAGATTTCTTTCCTGGAAAGATTTGCTGGAAGTCTCTGGAGTTTTCAGAATAAAGAAAATTCAAAACAATTCTACAAAATGAATAAATCCACTCATTCTCATTCAGCAACATTTGCCTCGGACTCTAGTATAGATAGCAGAGTCAAGTCATGTGTTTTATGTAAAGGTGAACATTTTTTGTTAAAATGTCCTAAGTTTAATGGTATGATGTTACCTGAAAGATGGAAATTTGTAAAAGATAATCGTCTATGTTACAACTGCCTAAGATCTAACCATAGAGTATCGTCATGCGTCTTCAGGCAAAATTGCAAATCATGTAATAAGAGACATCATACTCTTTTGCATCAGTTCAAACCGGAAGTGTTAAGTCCTGTTGCGGACATATCTCCATTGACCCATGTCAGAATGTAAAACTACAGTTTTTGGTTTGGGAAACAAACTTGTAGAACAATCAATGGGTGAGGTCTCTCTCCAATTTAGCCCACATTTCTCAAACCTAATATTCAACGCCAATCCTATAGTCATTGATAAGATCACATCAGAATTGCCCAAATTCTTTATAGAAAAGGATAATTGGCCTTATTTGAAAAATCTTCTGTTGGCTGACCCCAATTTTGACAAATCTAGCCAGATTGATTTAGTGATAGGAGCAGAGCTTGCTCCATGCTTATTTAACAGGAAGGTTAGATTCCAAAATTTATCTGGACCCACTGCGTGCGGATCCAAATTGGGATGGTTACTTACAGGTAAAATATTACTGTCAGGTGAAAATTCCAATCAAGGTATAACTATTCGCGTCGGAGGAACAAGATGATTTTCTCAAAAAATTCTGGGAGCTGGAGTCAGCACCCTCTGCCAAATCTTTACCAGAGAAGAAATTTCGTGTGAAGAAATATATATTAATAACCTCAAAATTCTGGGAGATGGAAGGTACTCTGTTGGGCTGCCATTTAGATCATTGCCACAACTCTTGGCGATTCTAGGATCAATGCTCTGAAATGATTTCTATCACTTGAAAGAAAATTACAAAATTCTCCAAGTATCCTAAGACATAATTGTGATTTCATGGACGAATATCTTTTAATCAATCATATGGAGCTTATTCCCAGTGATGAGCTGGATACACCTTCAGGACAATGTTATTATATACCTCATCATTGTGTTTTTAAGGAGCAAAGCACTACCACTAAATTGAGAGTTGTTCTTGATGTATCTTGCAAAACTAGCAATGGCAAATCTCTAAATGACTTTCTTCATGTAGGACCAAAACTACAACGGGATATCTTCAACATTCTGATAAGATTTCGAACACGCCCAATAGCTTTTTCAGGATATTTAGAGAAAATGTATCGCCAAGTAAGAATCGATTCTAGGGATTGTGATTTCCAGAGCATTTTATGTAGAAAAAAACCATCAGAACCTTTATTGGATTATAGACTACTGACTGTGACATATGGATTGTCTTGTGCGCCATATCTCGCCATGCGCACCCTACATCAACCTGCAAGGGACAAGGTGTCAACTTTCCCAGTGGCCTCGAAAATAGTACAAACCGATTTTTATGTTGATGACTTGCTTTCTGGTGCAGACACAATTGAAGAAGCTACATGTCATATTCGTAAAATCAATAATCTTCTTCCTTCAGCCGGATTTTCTCTTAGGAAATGTAGATCAAACGTGCCGGAGGTCCTTTCTGGATTTTCAGAACAGGTTGAAGATAGGCATGATCTTCGGGATTTTGAGAGTGATTCATGTGTCAAAATACTTGGTATTTGTTGGAATCCTTCCTTGGACATTATTCAGATTCTTGTTAATGACATTCCTGCACAAACGAATTCTAAAAGACATTTGTTGTCCCACATCTCCAGAATCTTTGATCCTATAGGCTGGCTGTCCCCGGTTATTATTCGTCTTAAAATTTTGCTTCAATCACTTTGAAAACAGAAGTTGAATTGGGATGATCCCTTGCCTGATACTTTGTGCTCTCAATGGAAGAAAATCGAAAATGAATTATCCGTATTAAATAAAATACAAATTCATAGATACTTTCCGTGCAGAGGAGCTTTACTTTCTGTTGAACTTCATGGTTTTGTGACTCTTCAGAAGTTGCATATGCGGCAGTATTTTATATAAGATCTCATTTCAAATCGGGCCAAGTGAAAGTTTCTCTGATTGCTTCCAAGACGAGGCTAGCTCCTCTGAAAATAATTTCCATACCACGGCTGGAGCTGTGCGCTGCTCTTCTTCTCGCAACTTTATATGATTCTATTCGCAATTCTTTATGCTTACAAATTGATAGAGTATTTTTATGGATTGATTCCAAAATTGTTCTCAGCTGGATTAAATCTGAATCTAGACATTGGAAACCATTTGTCGGAAATAGGATTGCTGACCCACCAGCGAGTGCAAGTAACCAAACGGGGCTCTGGCACATTTGTAAGTGCAAAGTCGAACTGCTTTTCACATGTGTAGACATGTGGTGCGCTTACAGTAAAAGCAGTCGCTAACTACCCACCATGATTATCATGGCCTGTACCACGTGTACTAACTAGGGATAAGCAAAAAAAAAAGGATTGCTGAAGTTCAAAGATTGACTTTACATTCTTCCTGGCATTATGTCATTTCGAAAGATAATCCTGCAGACTGCGCTTCCAGAGGTATAACTCCTTCAGAGCTGGTGGATCACTCTCTTTGGTGGCGAGGACCAACTTGGCTCTCGGATGTGAACTTTTAAGATCCAATTCAAACTCAATATGATTTTCCGAAAGAAATTTTAGGTAAAAGACGAAAAACTTTCTCTTATTTTCATTCCATTTATCTTCTTTTCCCAGAGACTTCATTTTCATATACTCAAATATCAATGAACTTGTTAGAATTACAGCATGGATTTATAGATTTGTATTCAATGTCCAATGTTCTTTAAATGAAAGAAAGAAAGGACATCTATCTTCAAACGAATTAACAGGTTCAATTCACAATATCATTGGTTTCATTCAAAGTTCTGAATTTCAATCAGAAATTACCTGTTGCAAACAAAAGAAATCTTTATCAACTAACTCAAGGCTTTTATCTTTAAATCCTTTCATTGACGAATCTGGACTATTACGGGTTGGAGGAAGATTACGTCATTCCAATCTGCAATTTGATGAAAAGCATCCAATAATATTGCCAAGAGATCATTTTATCACGGAATTAATAGTGTGTCAGTGTCATCTGGATCATTTACATTCTGGTCTTCAAATGACCATGTCAGCACTACGATTACGATATTTGATTCCTGCAGGCAGAAGTTTGGTCAAGAAAATAATCCACCAATGCACGGTGTGTTTAAGGGCAAAACGCCAAGTTACCAAGCAAATCATGTGAGATCTTCCTATGCACCGAATTGTGAAATCAAGTCCGTTCACTAAAACTGGAATCGACTTTGCAGGACCGTTTTTGATGAAACCAAACATCAAAAGATCCAAAGTAAAATTAAAATCATATGTTGCTTTATTTGTATGTTTCTGCACAAAAGAAATTCATATAGAAATTGTATCAGACCTTTCTTCAGCGGCTTTCCTCGCAGCTCTCAAGCGGTTTATTTCTCGTCGAGGAAATCCTTCTGATATATTTAGTGATAACGGGATCAACTTTAGGGGAGCTAACAACATTCTCCAAGAGCAGTTTGATATATTGAAAGCTTCAACAATTCAAAAATTCATACCTAATGAACGAATCAACTGGCATTTTATACCTCCTTCCGCCCTAAATTTCGGAGGTATCATGGAGGCTGGAATAAAATCTTTCAAATTTCATCTTCTCAGATGCTTAAAGTCTCAGATACTCACATTTGAAGAGCTGAGTACTCTGACAACTCGAATAGAAGCTTGTTTAAATTCGCAACCTATTTGTCCTCTAAGTTCAGATTCAGACGATTTTAATCCAGCAGGACACTTCTTAATCGTGAGACCCTTAACTGCCCCTCCAGAATCTAAGTATGATGATGATGTTCCGATAAACTACCTCGATCGCTGGAGCCTAAATCAAAAAATTAAAAATGTATTTTGGAAACGTTGGAATCGAGAATACCTTAACAATTTGCAACAATGCCTAAAATGGCAAAAATCCTCACCCAACATTAAGGAAGATGACCTCATATTTCTCAAGGATGCCATATCACCACCAGCAATGTATTGGAGCCTTGGTCGCATCACCAAAGTCTTTCCGGGAGCGGACGGAAAAGTTCGAGTCGTCGAGGTGAAGAGCAAGCACCAAGAACGCCTTACTAGAACTGTCTCTAAAATAGTACCATTACCTTTTGCTGAGGACTAAGTTAGTCCACCGGGGTGGAGTATGTTAGGTTTATTATTATTATTATTGTATTTTATTAAACGTGATAGTATTGTTAAGCCTTATTTTATTTAGCGAATTTTTTTTTTGTTCATGTTGGTAGGATTTGTGTATGTAAAATTTATTCCCATTTTTATTTTTTATCAGATTGTGAATGGCTGAAAACAACCTTCAAGAAAATATCAACTTGAATCCTACATTAACTTGGAGGCAGAATGGTCACTCCAGCCAGTCAGATGAAGATATAGAGAGAAGTGAGAATATCTTTCTTATCCAATCGTTTTATAAATATGCCGATAGAAAGGGAAGGGCAGGAAGAAATTCTTGGCCTAAAATCCAAGAAGAATACCGAAAAAGCCAATTTGGACGCGCAATAAATCTTGGTACTCTAAAAATAAAGGTTTACAAGCTTATCAAGGACGAAAGATACAAATATATCGTCAATGAATACAGAGGGACATCCAACAGATCTGCACCTGTTGTAAGCCAAAGTCAGGAAGAAGACGAAAGAGAAAGTACCTCAAATATTCCAGACAACGGCGAGGAAACCAGTGACAGTAGAACTTGCGATAGTGAAATCACCAATAACCAACTAGGCCATGAGGAAGGTGATGGAACAAACAAAAGGGAAGATAGGGATTCATCAGAACTAGTAAGCCAACCAGATAAGGAAAAAGAAACAAATGAAGAGGCAAACAGCGATAACCCAGTAAACATAGTGTTACGTGTAAGGCCTCTAAACGGTTTCAACCTCCGCCTATTGATGGCGCTTTCGCCGGATTCCCTTGCTGGCCGATGTGGGAGTCGCCGACTGCTGTGGTCCCGTTTTCTGGGGAGGTTGGATGTAAATACGCTTCTGTGTTGGCCCCAGGATGTAGGATAATGTAAATACACGTTGTCTGTTGTTTTATTTAGATTTAATGTTAGTAAGAGATGACAATAAACGGAAGTGTGCTTCAAGTCTGTGTGCCGTCTCCTGTCGTTACTATCGCCACAGCCATCGTCACCGGGCTACTACTGCTGCTGCTGCAACTCTTCTGGTAAGTCTCTCGTGTCCCCCCACCAGTGGTAAGGCCGAGAGATACTGCCAGAGGAAAGGGAGTTTCCACAGGAGAAAGAGGTGGAACTCCGGGCGTCATTGGGTGGCCTGCGGGGAGAAGCCGCGGGGAAGAGCAACCGGAGCCCGGGTAGGTGAACCACGAAGAGAAGAAGCGTGTGTCGCAAAGAACCAGAGGGGAAACACGCGACAATAGAATTGCGGCTGAGAGTAACAAGGGCAATGGAGAAAGGGACAGAAGAATGCTCGAACAAACCAGTTAATGAGTGGACATCGACGTTCAAAATCCCATACGTAAAATATAAAAAGCATATTCTAGAGGAAATTAACAATTATATTGAGGAAAACCTAATGGGGAATCTGAACTTGGAAAAAATCAGCAAAATTATTTATGCAGCGCAAATGGCATATGAACAGTTAACCAAAAAGCCACAAAGAGCGGGGGACTGGAAATATCCATTGAACAAATCAATCCATGAGAAAGAAAATATGATGAAAATAATTGAAAAACGAATAGAATCTGGAAAAATGAACAGAAAAGAAAACCACATGGTAAAACAAGTAGCCAAGAAATATAGAAGCGACCCCAGGATAATATCAGATTTAAAAATAGTTCAAGAAAAAATAAACCAAGAAATAAAAGTAATACAGAAAAGAATAGAGGTACCAGAAAAAAAAAGTGAATTTAATAAAACAAATTATATGTTTGAACTGAATAGGGGAGCATTTTACAGAAAATTAAAGCCACAAAAAGCAAATGAAGACCCCAGTAATGAAGAAGATTAAACAAATTTCTGGTCCAAAACTTGGGCGAAGAATCAAGACCTCGATATTCCGGAATAACACATCCAGAATATTGAGAAAACAAACAAACCTATCGAGCAAATAGAAATAACAAAAGAAGAATTCGAGGAAACATTGAAAAATTTGGCAAATTGGAAAGCAGGCGGTATAGATAAAATTCATAATTTCTTTATTAAAAAATTGACCCCGCTACACGAAGATCTATATAAAGCCGTTGTTCAAGCTATAAGGAATCCAGAAACAATTCCAGACTGGATGTTTACTGCAAAAACCTTCTTGTTTCCTAAAGGAGGAGAGAACAACCCCAGCAACTACCGCCCCATAAGTTGCATGAACAACCTGTACAAATTAATCACGCGGATATTATCTAGAAAGCTGAACAAATACATAGATAAGGAACGATATCTGTCTATCAATCAGATAGGAACGACGCAGCGAACTCAAGGCGCCAAAGAACAGGTCTTATTAAACAAAGCTATATGCAAAGAACACGCAAATAAACTGAAAACCATGTGGATCGACATAGCGAAAGCTTTTGACAGCATCGACCACAAATACTTGCTTAAGATATTGGAAACATCAAGAGTTCCAAAAGAAATTAAACAATTCGCAAAAATTGCCCTAGACAAATGGCAAGCACAGTTGTACTATGGCAAGCAGTGCCTCATATTCAACAGTGAAAATAGAAAGAGGAATAATGCAGGGAGATGGGCTATCACCTCTATTCTTCGTCATGTGCCTCGAGCCGATAACAAGGGAGCTCAACAAAGAAGACAGCCCCCAAGTGGAGATGAGAGTGGGAGAGGAAAAAATTAAAATAAATCACCTATTGTTTATTTTCCTATAGCGACAAGGATCTTGAGCTCTTAGCGAACAAGACAACTCAGCTTTTGAATAATATAGGCTTCAAAATCAACCCGACAAAAACAGCGACAAACTCCACAGAAATTCAGGAATTTGGGACACTGGCAGAAAAATAAACATATAAATATTTAGGCGTTCTAGAGGATAACACCAGCGCAGTCGTCCCAGAAAATAAAGAGAGAATAAAAAGAGAAATAGTATCCAGAATGGAATCTTTAGCGGAAACCAAGCTGAACGCTAAAATCCTCTTCGCTGCTTTCAACGAATTTTCGCTCTCGCTCATAAACTACTACGTTGGAATCGTGGAGATTAGTGAGCGAGAACTAGAAATGTGTTGGACCAAAAGGTGAGAACAACGCTGAGCAAATTCAAAATCCAACTTAAGCCAGCAAATAAAGAAAGATTATATCTTCAACGCGAAGAAATGGGAAGAGGATTGGTGAACTTGGTCCAAAAAAACGAAAGAATTCTGCTAAGCCTCTACAAGTATATATTTGGGGGGGAGACAACAAAAAAAAGGAAGCCATTAAAGCGTGTGAACAGGGCGAAAACACAATGCTCACACACATCCAACTAATTATAGAAAACAAGTACAAAATAAAAGCCCAAAACATCACAATGAAAACTCTAAAAGAAAAACAGATTGAAAATCTAAGAGAAATCATTGGCCAGAATATAATCCAACAGAATATTCTTTAAAAATGAAGACCAAACGCTATTGGACATGATAGAATCCTCACAGTGGCTCAAAACGGGAAACAACGCACCACAAAATGAAGGATTCTACATGTTCATACAAGATAGAAACGTGTTCCCGAAGGATAAGAACCTGAAATGCCCTCACTGTGAAAAGGTACAGAGGACGGTGGACCACCTTGCTACAAACTGTGGAAGATTGCTTCCTTACGACTACACTGAGAGGCATAATGAAGTGGTGAGATGCGTCCACTTCAACTTGGCTAGAAAATATAATTTTACAGAGAACAAGAAGATAAAGCTCCACAAAATAACGACTAAGATTGAAAATTCATACGCCAATATAATAACGGACCTGCCAATGATAAGCGATATCAATATCAGAGCTAACAAACCTGATATAATAGTATATGACAAAATAAAAAAAAGACATAACAATCATAGAGATAGGCGTTACCTCCCAAGACAATATCCAAACTACGGAGCTGAGAAAGAAATGAAAATACCAGCTACTGGCGAGAGAAATGGCCCAAACTGAAAAAATGCCCGTAAAAGTAGTGCCGATAGTCTTAACATGGGATGGAATAGTAACCAAATATAACAAACAATCCAGGAAGGAAATAAACATAAGAAAAATGGACTTTGCATATATTCAATCCCTAGTGCTAAAAAAGACGATGGAAATTATCTCAACAGAAAAGAATAATGAACCTTACGATAAGTTACAGGGAAATAAAGAAATGGAAGCCATGGATAGATTGTTGGAACGATGTAGGGAGCTGGCATGTGATGACGAGGAAGATGGAACACCAGACATGGAGCACAGGGATACGACGACCATAGAAGAGATCCAGGAGAACAACATAGAGCAGATGACAGGAGACCTGACAGACAAGAATGGATAAAGGCCAGGGGACCATCTTATCGAGGAGCCACTAGTAGAGGCCATAGAAAGACTGCTGGAGAGCTGCAGGACATCAGGGGACCATAACGGCATTGGCCACAGCACTGACCAGGAGTCATGATAGCAAATGTAAATATCTTTGTTTACTTTTACTGTTGTCATTTATTGAAGTTGTGGATAAAAATATGTAAATAGACTGACCATTCGCTACACTTTTTAGAGAAAAACTTGTAACCTTTTTGAAAAGTAAATAAATGTATTTTATTAATTAATTATAATTCATATTCATAGAATTTTATTGTTTCTTATCATCATTTTTTTGTTTTTTTTTTTCTTCTTCTGTTTTCTTTTGTGTTATAAATACAACTAAATTGCATTAAATCGTAATGTAATTATCTTTTGTTGTTGAAATAAATCGAATTGAATCGAATTGAGTCAGCTTGTTCTTTCTAGAAGAAACTTCAAAGAAAACGTACTAACACTAAATATCTAAATAGTAAAGTAGAAGTTATATTTTTTCGCTAATATACATATAATTAATATTTTATAAAACCCTAAATTAAACTTAAAAAAATACCCACAATATATCACATAGACTCAAACTTCTACGTAGAAAAAAATTCAAAAAAACGGATTGCCTTTAACTTGTAGAAGCTTCGAGAAATAAAAGCATATTGAAATACTGCATTGAACCCCAAAGGGCATATAAAATCATAAAGATACCTGATTCACATATAACTTGTAAAGTCCTTAAACCTAAAGAACTACGGGCGATGATTCGGTTTAAAGAGCTAAGGTTTTGGCCACAAGTTGTTTCTCAAATATAAACGATAAACTTCTTGACTAAGGCGAGTTTAACAGCAACAGACATTGACCATTTCTGCCTTATCTATCAGCGTGCAGTGTTCAGTCTAGTGTATTGCTTCAAAGCCTTGGAAGAAATATTGGGAAAGAGACTTTTTTTTACTAGATCCTGAATATATTTGTCTAGGTTTAAAATGTCATAAATTGTGGGATATATTATGCTGATAAAAATTAAATAAATTACCTACCGCTAATTTTTAAAATAAATATTCGTTTTTTAGAGCTTGCTGGTCTTGCCGATTTTTAATATTTAAGCAAGACCCCAAATCTGTTTTTAAAAAAATGCTCCAATGGCCCCCGATTCTTGCAAAAGTCCAACCCCACCAGCGAGTGCAAGTAACCAAACGGGGCTCTGGCACATTTGTTAGCGCAAAGTCGAACTGCTTTTCACATGTGTAGACATGTGGTGCTCTTACAGTAAAAGCAGTCGCTAACTACCCACCATGATTATCATGGCCTGTACCACGTGTACTAGGGATAAGCAAGATAAAAAAAGTTCCGCAACAAATTACTTCCCTTTATATTGTTCAATTAAAATGTATAAATTGAATCTCCATTGTTACAGAAACATATTCATACAAGCATGAGATAATTTAAATAATGGAGATGCCATGATCTAAAATGTAAGTGATTTAAATATATATTTATTACCATGAAATAAATATTTATAAAAATTCCGAAATAAAATTCGGGAATATATTGTGAATTTTATTATCACTGAGACCAAGGGCTTCAGTAAAGAACTTGAAGGCGGCGCTGCCGGTGGCGTCCGCATTATCGATTGGCGCCTTGCTGAGAGAGGACAAGTAAACACATTTGCTGCTCGGTAAGTCTTGTAGTTTGTTATTTTGAACTGCTTTTATCGTCAAAAATATTTATTAACACGCATAATTATCTAGTGTAAATATTTGTAAAATATTTAAGTCAGTTTTCCACTCTTCGTCAAAAAGGTTTGAAAAACCTTAATCAAAATGGCGTCGGTTGGAAGCCCCTTGTGGTCGCCATCTTGGTCCGAGACCGATCAAAATAACAACAATTAATATATATTTATAGATATTTATATAAATATTACTTACAAAACGAATAATTTAGAGTTATCTATTATGGTATTGTGCAAGCAACATTAAACATGGCGTCCATATCGATACTCGAGGACGCCATTTTATACAATACACAATATTTATTTTACATTAGCATATTCCATATTTATTCCTAAAATTTGACGAGTATGTTCAATTATTGCTATTTGCCAATTTTTCTCTTTATATTTGAAGAGATTAGTACCACCAGAATTGTAAACGATAACATCTCCTACTTCTACCAATTTATAAACTTTATTACAAATGGACTTTTAAAAATCTATTTACAATTTGATTCATATAAATTATATTTTGATATCATATTTTAACAATAAAACATATCTTGATTTATAAAATGAAAACTTCTTCTGATATGTTACTTTATAAATACAAGCCATCAACAATAAATTATTAAAGAAGTGATGTTTATATCCCAATGTCATGAGAGAGACACTTTCAAACATTTTATTGCGCACATATCGATCTTTTTCTTGAGATGTAGATAATCAGAAACAATATTTGTGAGTATTTTATATATTACAAAAATACATTTTCAATGTTAGTTTTCTCTCCATTTGCTTTTGGATATAAATAATATATTAGTATTAATAAAATATTTGATTTTATGTATATCAATGTATTTCCTAATGAGATAATAAACATGAACATAAACACATGCGCACATGTCATTTGCGCATATATCGATCTTCTTCTAGAGATGTAGATGTCCAATTAGAATATACTATTCACGTTTTCTATATCACAAAATATAGTTCGCAATATCAAATACGATCACCGATATGAAAAATTATATATAAATATATAATGAAATAATATTGATATTTTGAAATTGTTTTCCAAATTTGTATCAATATATATATACTAAGGCGATTATGAAAATATATGTGCAGTGGTCAATTGCACACAAAGCCTCTTAAGGATTTTACCCTGTATATATATATACATGTTTTTCTTTGTCATTAATTAAGGGATTATGGAAATTATTTTAAAAACATTTTAGGATATATAAATTATTATAGTATTTGATCAGATATTGCAACAAAAATATTAAAATATTATTCTATATATACTTCTAAAATATATTTTATTTTCAGATAAGACCTACTTCTAATGATGACCTTTGAATAACCAGAAGAGAACCACAATGAAAATTTCAACTGAGATGGCGTTTTTAAATGGAAGAGGAAAATTCAAGGTAGGTATAAATATAATTTTTGTATCGAAAATATATTAAAGTTTTATATAGTTGAAACCTAATCGACGAATTCATTCATTGAAACTGCTATCAGCGGCAATAACAGCTTCTACACGCTGTCTAAACCAACTGCAGGTTGTAATCAGATAGGTCTTGTGAATGTTTGCCATTGTATCCACTATAGCAGATCTCAGAGCTGCAACAGTGTTGTGGGAATGACTATTGGAGTCCCTCTCAACTACGCCCCTCAAATAATAGTCCAGCGAATTGACATCTGGTAGGTGGAAGGTAAGTGTGACATTGATTATGATCTTATCGTCTGAGTCAAAATAGATTATTCCTGGCATTCCTGGTTGTTTGAGCTTGTACAGAAGGCACTTGGCTCTGGTCAAGCGGTTCGCCTGCTTCTTTCAGACATGAAATATTTTCCCCGTATCATGTTGATTTGTAACGGAGGTCCTCATGAACCACACGTCGGATGGTAGCCTCATCGACCTGAAGCTCTCTGGCGAGTGCCATCATCGACTTCCCAGGGTTCTCATCGGTCAAATCTTGGACATGGTTTATAAAGTCTGGCGACCTGATACTGTCAGAACGTCGAAAATGTTGTTTCCTTTAGGAAACTTACGCCACATCACCATTTGCAGCTCCCAATTCTCTCCGAATTTTGAAAACAATTGATCGAGCGACTTTCAAGGATGCAGCAGATTATGAATCGGTATGTCCTGCAGCCAAAGAGGCAATAACTGCAGGCCTCCTAATTTCTTACGTAAGAGTAGGTTCTGCCATGTCTACCTGCAACAAAAAGCTATGTTACTATAACACACAGGAAAGTGAGACACCTATATTGTGTGTCTCAAGTAGCTGCCACACTCAATATATATATATATATATATATATTGTATATAATCTCCTACAATACATTTTCCTCGATAATATATGAAAAAACCTATGTATTGATTATGATTTGAATTCTTGTTTTTATGAAGATTACATTTCGATTAAACATCTTAATTTATTGGGTAAAATATATCAGGCATTCAGTTTTTTAACGTGGAATTATGTAACTTCAAGCAAGTGTTCGTATTATGTTTAACTGTCCTAAAAATATAAGGTATAAGATTTACATTACATGCTGAGGTATCAAAATATAAAAAAAAGATAAACATGTTTCAGAATATCGACCTTTGAACTTATAACTTTGCCAGAATCCCGTTTGATTTATCGAAATAATTGTTGATATTGGAAATTTGTAAAAATCGGGGGCCATTGGAGTAATATTTTCAGAATAAATAACCAATGCAGGATACGATTCCAGGTAGTGGCTGGCAAAAACAGACGATTTATAACACTCGTCCACAGATCCCTTTGTAAAATGTTTGAATTATATTTCTCTTCTTAATACCTATCACCATATATATACAAAACCCTAAGTAGAATAAAAAATTACGAGAGAGGTAATACATATACATGTTGTTCTAAGATATAGAATATATTAATAACGGTACATTATATATATTTATAGTTCACCTGTGATAATCAAATGCAAACTATCCGTGATTCTGTTGAGTACTCTAATTGAATGTCGAATAGATAAATGCTTTAACATAAAACATGTTTCAGATAAAGAACTGAATCTGGCCCGAAGAATGACCTTCACACCGTCAAAGATCCCCGGTTTCCCTGTTTCATGGGAAGTTCCAAAGAAGTTGTTCACAAGATCTTACAATCTTATATAAATGACGCTATAGGATGACTATTTACAATATGATGTATTTTGAAGAATATTTTTTAAAATACTTCGAAATTACTATGATACCCCCTCCCACATTCACATATTTTAATACTATGTTTAAAAGTTTCTAGAAGTAACGGTATAATTTTATTCGCAATCACACAATGGATTTCAAAGGATATTTTGGAATAAATTAAATATAAATTGGTGGGTGTCATAGTAACACATATATATATATATATATTTTGAAAATAGAACAATCCATAGATAAATCTTTAATTAAAAAGGCATTGATCCAATATATGCCTTTTTAATTAAACATATATATATATGATTTTATAAAAACTTTTTTATGATAAGTTGTATAAAATATTTACATTTTAAAATATTTTTTATAATACAAAAATATATATCAATATAAAATCATTACATAATATTTTAATTATTTATACGTTGATTAAAATATTCAAGTATATTTTACAATTTAAAGATATAATTACTATTAAAATCAAATATAAATTGTTGCATTTGAATATTCACAAACATAAAAGGATTATATTTTAATTTCATTTACAAATTAACCTGTGTTAATTGTATTTAAATATCCTCCACTTTGTCATCGTAGTAAAGAGTTCGAAATTTTAATGAATTTTCTATATTTGAATATATTATGAAAAAGGCATCTCCTTATCGTGCAACTGAAAGTTGCTGATGTTTTGCGCCATCTATCGAAATAAATATCAACTATTCTCGTTGATTTTTAATTATTCCAGAATTGGCCAAATACCCATTCTTGATTAATCAAAAAAAGCTAACCACGGAAGAGTATTTAGCCAATTCTGGAATAATTAAAAATCAACGAGAATAGTTGATATTTATTTCGATAGATGGAGCAAGCCATCAGCAACTTTCAGTTGCACGATAATGAAATGTCTTTTTCATAATTAATGCACCTTATCCCAGTACAATATCACATTTGTACTATTTTTTTCATTTATATTAAATGTATAACTAAATAACCAAATTATAAAAACCATATATTTATATCATATAACATCAAACATTACTTTGAATCCAAGCAAAGCATTAAAATGTATATATATTTTAACATATTAAACTATTATTTATGTTTTTTCTTGAAGATAGAGAGTGGCTGGCCGGCATTCATGGTTCTTAAA
Source organism: Cordylochernes scorpioides (assembly GCA_030710605.1). Classification (NCBI taxonomy): domain Eukaryota; kingdom Metazoa; phylum Arthropoda; class Arachnida; order Pseudoscorpiones; family Chernetidae; genus Cordylochernes; species Cordylochernes scorpioides. The sequence continues at coordinate 108,970,095 of CP092886.1, read as the reverse complement.
TAATGACACCTCAACCAGTAAAAGTTTCAATTTCTCATTAATTGAGAAAATAAAACTTTAACTGGCCGAAGTGTCTGTTTTCAAGGACTATTCATATTTTGTATATTTTATATTTAAAATATTATTTAATATAGAGTTAATGCTATTTGAAAATGAAATGTGAAAAAAAATTACCTATTTTAAAATATTAATTGATATTTTTAATTATGTTGTTTGAAGATTTGTTTTGGGAAATTAACTTTGTGTATACATATGATGCAATCTGTCAGAATAGACAATTGACAAATTTTATACCTCTTTCTATATGATACATTTTTATATGAATATATTGTTTTGGAAATTTATATTTTTGAGGTTTCAAATATTTCGCACTGTAATTTTGCTTCATGTGAAGTATTTATTGAAGACTAACTATCAAATAATAACGGGCTTCTAATATGTGTTGATTACTTACTATATATATAAATATATTTATGAATAGAAAGCAATCCATATTTAAATATTTAGATAATAAAAAGGCATATATTGGATTGAATAGAATAATTATTTTCTAATATTTTGGTTGGCTGAGCGCAAACCCTTGTAGAGGCATTACATATTTTAATAAATTTATAAAATATAATGGTTTATGAAAAAATGTGTGTGTAATGCCTTAACAAAGGTTGACGTTCACCTAACCGAAATATTGGCAAATAATGCAAACAATATATGCCTATTTATTATATATATATATGTAATATTCTCGTTTCGGATTTATTGGATTGGGACCCTTTTTTGTTTGTTGATTGTTATGTAAGACCCTGTTTACTTACTGTAGGGTTGGCGATTTGTGGTGATTGATGGCGCAGTCGTTTTGGCTAAAATGGTAGGTTTTTCACAGGGGAAATAACGAGAGGGACACATGATGGGGTTGAACATAGGACCACGCGATTAAGGGAGAGAAGGTTTATTGGCTAATGGAGTACTTGACTATTACATGCTCGGAGAAAAGAAAATGTTTTACCTTTGTGAGAAAGGCTTAATCACGACCTGCTTGTTGTGGTGTCCAGCTCCCAACTGACTTACTTGAGTCCGATTTCAATTTCCAAAATATTATTCAAAATAAATATTACAGGGGAAAATAATCAAAATTAAATTCTATTAGAAGTCATGTGAGGTGTATCTCTTTGATATGAACTATATGAATAAATTCGTTCAGAAGAGGATAGACGTTTATTCATATGATACCTTCAGTTGGAAAAAAAACAAAATGGTTTTTAATTTCCAATAGATTATTTAATAGAGATATTTCAGGGGAAAATAATTGAAATTAAATTAATATCTAAATATTAAAATAATAAATTTAGCGATATTTGAAACTTTTATTTTCCATATGTTTCTCATACGAACCAATTCACTAAGTAAATTTTCTATTAGAAGTCATGTGAGGTATATCTCGTTGATATGAACTATCTTAATAAATTCGTTCAGAGGGGGATAAACGTTTACTCTCAAGATACGGTAAAAATATCAAAAAGGTTTTCAAAATTTCCAATACATTATTCAAAAAAGAAATTACAGGGGTAAATAATTAAAAAATTAAATTAATATCTAAATATTAAAATAATAAATTTAGCGATATTTGAAACTTTTATTTTCCATATGTTTCTCATACAAACCGATTCACTAAGTAAATTTTCTATTAAAAGTCATGTGAGGTATATCTCGTTGATATGAACTATCTTAATAAATTCGTTCAGAGGGGGATAAACGTTTACTCTCAAGATACCTTGATTTGGTAAAAATATCAAAAAGGTTTTCAAAATTTCCAATACATTATTCAAAAAAGAAATTACAGGGGTAAATAATTAAAATTAAATTAATATCTAAATATTAAAATAATAAATTTAGCGATATTTGAAACTTTTATTTTCCATATGTTTCTCATACGAACCGATTCACTAAGTAAATTTTCTATTAGAAGTCATGTGAGGTATATCTCTTTGATATGAACTATATGAATAAATTCGTTCAGAGGCGGATAGATGTTTACTCTTATGATACCTTCAGTTGAAAAAAAAACAAAATGGTTTTTAATTTCCAATAGATTATTCAATAGAGATATTACAGGGGAAAATAATTGAAATTAAATTAATATCTAAATATTAAAATAATAAATTTAGCGATATTTGAAAATTTTATATTCCATATGTTTTCTCATACGAACAGATTCACTAAGTAAATTTTCTATTAGAAGTAATGTGAGGTATATCTCGTTGATATGAACTATCTTAATCAATTCGTTCAGAGGGGGATAAACGTTTACTCTCAAGATACCTTGATTTGGTAAAATATCAAAAAGGTTTTCAAAATTTCCAATACATTATTCAAAAAAGAAATTACAGGGGTAAATAATTAAAATTAAATTAATATCTAAATATTAAAATAATAAATTTAGCGATATTTGAAACTTTTATTTTCCATATGTTTCTCATACGAACCGATTCACTAAGTGAATTTTCTATTAGAAGTCATGTGAGGTATATCTCGTTGATATGAACTATCTTAATAAATTCGTTCAGAGGGGGATAAACGTTTACTCTCAAGATACCTTGATTTGGTAAAAATATCAAAAAGGTTTTCAAAATTTCCAATACATTATTCAAAAAAGAAATTACAGGGGTAAATAATTAAAATTAAATTAATATCTAAATATTAAAATAATAAATTTAGCGATATTTGAAACTTTTATTTTCCATATGTTTCTCATACAAACAGATTCACTAAGTAAATTTTCTATTAGAAGTCATATGAGGTATATCTCGTTGATATGAACTATCTTAATAAATTCGTTCAGAGGGGGATAAACGTTTACTCTCAAGATACCTTGATTTGGTAAAAATATCAAAAAGGTTTTCAAAATTTCCAATACATTATTCAAAAAAGAAATTACAGGGGTAAATAATTAAAATTAAATTAATATCTAAATATTAAAATAATAAATTTAGCGATATTTGAAACTTTTATTTTCCATATGTTTCTCATACGAACCGATTCACTAAGTAAATGAATAAATTCGTTCAGAGGCGGATAGACGTTTACTCTTATGATACCTTCAGTTGGAAAAAAAACAAAATGGTTTTCAATTTCCAATAGATTATTCAATAGAGATATTACAGGGGAAAATAATTGAAATTAAATTAATATCTAAATATTAAAATAATAAATTTAGCGATATTTAAAACTTTTATTTTTTCCATATGTTTTCTCATAAGAAAAAATCATTGAATAAATTTTCTATTAGAAATCATGTGATGTATATCTCTTTGATATGAACTCTCTCAATAAATTCGTTCAGAGGCGGATAGACGTTTATTCTTATGATACCTTCGGTTGGTAAAAAAATCAGAAAAGTTTTCAAAAAATTTCCAATAGATTATTTAATAGAGATATTTCAAGGGAAAATATTTAAAATTAAATTAATATCAACATATTCAAATACGTAATACAGCAATATATTTAAAATAATCATCCTCCAGTTATTCTCACATACGAAAAATATCATTGAGTAAATTTTCTATTAGGAGTCATGTGAGGTTTTTCTCTTTGATATGAACTAGCTGATTAAATTCGTTCAGAAGCTGATAGACGTTTACTCTTATGATACCTTCAGTTGGTAAACATGAAAAATGTTTTAAATTTCCAAAATATTATTCAAAAAACATATTACCGGAGAAAAATGATTAGAATTAATTTTACATTTATATATTTAAATACCTAATTCAGCAATATTTAAAATATTCCTCTCCGGATATTTTTTCATACAACAAAATCTTTGAGTAAATTTTCTATTAGCGGTCATGTGAGGTATATCTCTTTGATATAAAAAATCCGAATATATTCCTTCAGATTCGGATAGGCGTATACTCCTATGATACCTTAAATAGGTAAAAAATTAGAAAGGTTTTCAATTACTTCAATAGATTATTCTAAAGAAATATTACAGGGAAAGTATTTAAAATTAAATAAATATCTAGATATTTAAATACTAAATTACGGGGTAATTTGAAATATTTATTTTTCGGAATTTTTTTTCATACGAACAAAATCATTTAGTAAATATTTTAATATAAACTATCTGAATAAGATCGTTCAAAGTCTGATAAAAATAAATTAAAAAATATGTATTCAATAAAGTTTCTTTCCTTTTAACTCTAAATATTTCTTCTATATTTTGTGTTTTCTAAATATCTTTATAAATATTCATTCAAATAAACTATATATATATATATATATTATACTTTATTTATCAATAAAATATGGAAAAATAACTTAATGAGGAAAATTAAACATCAAAAGTAGATTTTAATGTAAATGTTCGATATATAGAGTTATATAGCTCGTTGAAGAATAGTATATTTGCCTGAAAGCTTGCAAATTCAAAATTTAAAGAAACTTTTCACCTGATTTTTTTTTCAAATATTTTATAATGCATATTCATTAATATAATTTATTATATGAAACGTGTATTTTTTAATATTTAGGGAAATATGATATAAGATTTAAAGTAGAGTATTGAGTATATTATTTTTCGCAATTATTAATGACATTCTAAGGAAAAATATGAAAAATATAATTTTAAACATATACAGTAGAATATCGCAATAATAACATATAAAAGCTATTCTGTTTAGCATTTCAATTCTAAGTTTCATATTCCAAGCCCTCTCTGTTTAATTAATGGTTATTACAACCTCTATCGGTGTTTTGGTACTGGGTAAAATAATTTATAATCTTCTCACAACTATAAAATTTTGCTATTGCGAAGTTCTGCTGTCTAAAAAAGTTTTATTTTTAATATTAATTTTAAATAATATCATTTTTATATTCGATACCTTAATTAAGCAATCATATTTTTTCGATGACAAAGTGGAGATATAAAAATAAATATATATATATATTTTATGTAAAGACCTTTATATTTTATATGCCATATTATTTATATGTTGGGCTTTTTTTCTCAAAATATTTTTTTTTCGAAAATATATATAATCGGATTATTTACCATATCATATTATATTTTTCACACAAAAAATTTGTTTATTGGATCGATTTGATTATAATTTCGACAACCACAAATTCACACAAATATATTTGAGTTAGGAAGAATCTCTCCCAATAAAATTTCAATATCTTATTAATGTAATAGATAAAATATATATTATGTTTATATATAATATTTATAATCAATAACTATATTAATTCATCATATAAATATATATATATATATCCTTTTTATTTCTATTTTTTATTAATTTTTTTGAAGAAAATGTAATTATAATATGTTTTCAATTTTTCTATTTTGACAATTCAAATCAAGTAAAACATATTAAACAATAGGTTATAAGGTTATAGGTAAAATTTACTAAATTATAGAAAGTGAACAACTTCAAAAAAAAAAAAACTTCTAATGGAACAGTCCATACATTGGGCTGGGCGACGTCCTAGATGCAGCGCCGCCTGCTACCCAACGGGTCCACGGGTGGTGGATAGTGGGGGGCCACGTGGTGGTCTGCTGTTGAATAAGTCAGCAATGGGCTGGCGAATAAATGGCCCCGAACCAAACGGATCATTTACATACAACATTGATACAATTAAAATTATCGTGGTGTATATCGAGATTATAACTTCATTTATTGTCGCATTTTGTATAGGAGTGTTTTCATTATGTACAGATATCGAAGATAAATTGATGAAATAAATTTATATGACAATTTGTTTCCATAAGTATCTATATTTTAGTTCCATATACATCATTTTGATCACATCTCCGTTAAACACAAGAGATAAATAGTTTTCAAAGTTTGAGGTAGTTTATGGTTATATATATTAATATTTAGTTATCGACTAATCAAAAAATGGATTCAATAATTGAAGTTTATAAAGTATATATTATATAAAATGCTTTTGAGATATTCTATTCTCGCAATTTATATATATAATTTGTATATATAAAAATATTTTGTCTAAATAAAGGTTTTTTGTTGTTGTTGTATATAAATATATTTAATAATAAGTTCATATAAAATATTAAATCATTAAATATTTTTCGACATTGTAAATATAATTTTAATATATTTTTTTAATTTGACGTATGTGATTTAAAATTTAAATATGATTTAATATACTATATTTATTTTAATATATATTTTTGGTAATAAATATTTTTTCTATTCATTTACCATCGTGCCTAATGTATTTCCTACTAACATACATTTTCGTCTCATTTATCATAATATAGGAAAAGATATACGTTCCATATACACCTACGTTTTCAAGGCAAATATTCTAAATTCCCAGCCTAACGATCGCATCAGGGAGTTCAGCCTTTTTGAGAAAGTTCATCTATATTTTTATATACACTGCGTGACATTGAAAATGGAACACCAAGAAATAGTGGCCAGAAAATTATGCAAATTTCAGGGTAGACGCGCATAACCGAGTTATGCAAATGATGTAAAATGCGCAGCTCTCGTGCGCACATGGAGTAAGATATAAGGGAAGGAACTTGCAGGAAGGACAGTATTCGTGTCGTTATTTTTCAAGGAAAATAATTGTAGAAATTTTGTTCTTGTGTCAAAAGAAACGTGTAATAACAGAGAATGTCAGGTCATCGTAAACGGAGGCAGTTCAAGCAGACAGACGCTTTTACGAGGGGCATGGTGATCGGACTGAAAAGGACAGGTTGGTCCATACGTCAAATTGCAGCTGATAGACACCTTGGTGCGTCCACGGTGCACCGACTGTGGAGAAGATGGTTGGAACAAGGAAATGTGGCAATTTATAGGAATGTCGGTGCAACCAGAGTGACGTCAGCACGTGTGGATCGGCGTATCCTTCGACAAGCAGTGGCGGCCCCACAAGCCACTTGTACCGCCATCCTGCAACATGTGCAAGACACCCTAGATCATTCCATCGTTTACAAAGTCCTGCATCAGGTCAAGTCCGTGCTGAGGACAGGACCGGCGGCAGTGCCTCCGAAACCCACACTGACAGCGCCACGGCCTGCTAAGCCGACGCCGCCCGTTCCCCAAAGGAAGGAATCGGTCCCAACTAGGGCGGCCTCTCTGCTTGTACTGCCTATCAAGACCGATGAAGACCGTAAGAGATGGCTCCGTGACACTTTCAAGGAATTGGACCACAGAAACATCTTGAGACCCATACTCGAGTGGATCGATGGGGATTCTATCATTAATTCGGTCCTGCGCCACGAGAACGCTTGGAATTATTTTCACAACATACCGCTAGACCAAAGGAATATTCTTGCGGGCTTCTTAGACACCGTCATCGGGCGCGACTGGGGCGGTGACCAGACTACTCTCAACGGATTGTTCAAATTCAGGGCAGCTCTGTAGCTACCGACTGAGACCAAAACGTCCCCTCGGGGAGGGCTCCGCCTGATGTGAATTCCCACTTCCAATCAGAAGACTGTAAATATTTCTTAACTCTTGATGGAGTGTAAATATTGACTAGTATGTCAATAAAATCTGTTTTAATTGTCAATTGTCTCATGCCGTCCGCTAAGAAGACTGCCATTGACCCCACCGAATAGGCGCCAACGTTTGGAATGGTGCCGGGCTAGATCGACGTGGATGACGGAATGGCACAGGGTCGTGTTCTCAGATGAGTCGCGTTTCTGCTTGTCCAGTGATAGTCGCCGTGTACGCGTGGGGCGTCGACGTGGAGAAAGGTCGAATCCGGCAGCAATTGTGGAACGCCCCACCGTGCGACAACGTGGAATTATGGTTTGGGGCGCAATCGCGTATGATTCCAGGTCACCTTTACTTCGTATTCGGGGCATTATGACGGCCCAACGATACGTTGATGAAGTGCTGCGACCGGTGACACTCCCCTACCTTCAGGGCGTACCCAATGCCCTTTATCAGCAGGACAACGCCCGACCGCACACTGCTCGCATTAGCCAACAAGCTCTGCAAGATGTACAGATGCTTCCCTGGCCACCGTACTCTCCTGATCTCTCACCAATCGGGCACGTCTGGGACATCATTGGACGCCGATTGCATGCCTTGCCACAGCCGTGTTCAGAAAACGAACTGTGGCAAATGGTTGAGAGGGAATGGAGAGCCATCCCTCAGGACGACATCCGTACTCTGATTGACTCTCTACCTAGACGTGTTGCTGCGTGCATCGCCGTCCGCGGTGGTCCTACTTGCTACTAAGCCGACGCCGTTCTCGCTTTGCATTATGACTATCATTTTGAAATATAGATCACTTATTGTTCGTCCCTGTCTCTCTCTGTCTGCAGAGTTTCATCACTTTTTGGCCACTATTTCTTGGTGTTCCATTTTCAATGTAACGGAGTGTATAACCATTCAATCGAGGATAGTACAGTGCACAAGATATGTCTTGCGCAAACGCTTCAACTTAATAAAGTCAGCTCTATATGCTTATTTTGGCTAGTTGAAATGCCTGGGAGATTATTAAAAAATTTAGCGCAACTATATTTTTCACGTTAGCCTTTTTGAAATGGATTAAATCACCGAGGAAACATACAAGATGGAAAAGAAATTTCAAATCGATATACATGGAAAATTTTATAGGAACATATTAGAATAAACATATCCACATAGACTTGTACGTGTCCTCAGATGGATATGACTATAGAGAGAAAGTAATTGAAAGGTAACTGAAATTCCTTTTCATTTTCGCCAAAGAAATAATTCATATAAATGCATTGATATATGAGTAAATCCTGTTTTTTTTAAATAACCTACAATAATAACCTTTTAATTTATATATATACAGTATTATATGTTTACCAAAAGAGGCATTTATTCCTTTAATTGTGCATCTGAACGATGGCACTGTACATTATTCTATTAAAATATTTTTCAAGTGATGATAAAGAATGAGTCACAAAACTAAATTTGGTAATTCAGACCAAAGGTGAATCTGTATACAATGGTTTCGGGCTTTGACCTTCATCAGTAAAGGGGCGGCTTCGATTTCATGAAATCATATGAGAGGGGTTATGAAATCGGTAGAATATACCAAACTGTGCTTTCTTCCTATTCCGGTACGGTCGCCTTTATGGCCAAGCTCATTAAAGAGATGGATAGCCTTGAACACAGTTTGTTGGGACACCTAGAACAGCCAACAATTTCAAATGACGTTTTCCTTGACAAAAGAGCTCAATAATTGCAATTGATCTCGAAAGTCCACTAAAAAGGGAGAAATATATCTGTCACAACAAGACAGCCAATCGGGACCTACCACCTGGTTTTTGCAGTCGATCGGCAAGCGGCTTCCCCTTTTTAATAGAAGACACCCGATCGATTTCGGAAAAAAGAAGCTCCCAAACAAATTCTTTTTAAAATAAGGTGGTTCTCAAACAATGTTTTATTTGAGGTGTGCACAAGGTGTAACAGGAAGTTGGCGAAGAGTATTGAGGGTGATGGGAAATTCACTAGTGTGAAGTCGGGACCGGATGGTGAATTCTGAATTTTTTCTTCTGTCTGCTATCTGTCAATTCTCACTGAACTCCCCTCTCTTATGACCGTTAAAACTATAAACTAAAACGTTTGTCCCTGTCAAATCCTGACTTCCACGAACCATCTGACCTGGACCTCAGGGTCACCTGATTTGAGAGACCAATCAGATGGTAAAACGTCATCGAAATATGGCTGGCACGTTTGTATGGGGAAGAAACATCTAATTTTAGCTTTACGCCTTTCTATTTTCTCACCCGTTGTTATTCAACCGACTTACTCTTTGTCTTTGTCAGAGCGCTTAATAATATTTCAAATTTTGTTCGAATTAATTTGTTACAGATGATTTAGAAGGTTAGCTTATTCACAATATATTGGTATTGAAGGGTTTTTTTCTATATATTAGGGAAACATTTAAATTATTTACAAACTGGAAAAAAGGCTGAGGTGAAATGTTTTGCAGGTTAGGGATAGGTAATACGTAAGAAAACGTTTATAAATTGTGATATATATATGTTGTAATATATGTCAATATATACTTATATCCCCATATGGAATATAGCTATAGTGTAACAACCAAAACTGTAGACACAATCCACACGCCAGTTCGGCCATCATGTAAAACAAAACTAAAAAATAAAATTTGATTGAGTGGCAGCCGATGCCAGACAGGAGAAAGCTCTCCGATTCCACCGTCAGTCCGAAAAATATAGTTGAATTACCCCCAGTCCCTCTCTGGCACTGAAATAGATTAAAACCCCGGTCACTGGCGCTGCCCTCTCTCTCTGGAGTGACATCCAACATGCTTCGTCCTTTTGTGCAATCCCATTCACGCCTGAAACTACTCTGACCATTGTGGCCACCAAGACTGCATCTAACCAACATGCCACGCTACACTACATCACCACAGACATTCGACAGTAACATTTGTAACACCATAGCTAGTCGAAAGGATCTTCGGCAATACAATATATATATATTTTTTCCATTATTTATATATATATGTCATAATTAGTATATAACTAGATGTAACCCCACCACAATATGTATGCAATGTATGATCTAAGGATTTTATTAAAGGTTAGGCCTAGCGAATCTGGAGAGAAAGGCCATCAGAGAAGAAACAATCATTAGCAGGTTTTCATTATCCCCAGGAAGCAAAAGTTATTACCCAGGAACTACAACAACAACAACAACAAAAGCCTTTATTTAGGGCATTCCGCCCCATACAGGATTCGCCGTATTTACACGTCAACAAGAGGAGAGGGAAGAGGAAACATTTACAACAAAAATAAGGTTTGTTACCTATTTACAGATGGATCATCCTCCAGTATCCTTTGCCCTGCATTCTTTCTCATGCGCCCAGCTTCTGTACAGAACTTAAAGTATTTATCAATCAGTAATTTATCATTCAGATCTGAAGAGAGAAGTTGACATATGCTATGGTATCTAAATTGACCAGAGGTAGGGCTTGGGAAAGTTTCAGTACGTTTTTCTGTTAAGAGAGGGCATTGGAAGAAGTAGTGAACCAAATTATCATCCATGAGATCCTTACAAAGTAAACAGTTCCGGCCATTTTCTTTCCAGATGTCTTTTCTTTCTTCCCTGAAAAATTGCCATAAAACTCTATGTTGTGCAACTAGTCTTTTGTTGGGAAGCGAGATATTTAATCGTAGGTACTCCTCTGTCATGAATGATTCACTCAAAAATTTGTAGTGAGCAAAGTGGGTTGAATCAGTGATTTTCATCTGATCGTTTTGAATTAGTTGGTCTGTGGTAGTTCTAATTATGCCTGGCAATTCTTTCTGTATGGCTAAGTAGTCTTCGCAGCCCTTCAGAAAGGAATATCCCTTGGAGTCTAGAATTTTTATTAAATTTTGAGTAAAGCTGTTTTCTATTTCCTTTTTCGCGGTGACTTTCCAGAGATAATTTAAGCAAGCATGTGGTAATCTGCTCGTCTCCATTTTTAAAATCCTGACCCAAAACTTTAATGTGAGTTTTACAGCATTAAGTTCAGTTGATATTCTTCCACATTCTCTTCTGAGGACATATCCTGGTGTGAAGTTTGGTAAGTCTAAGAGAAGACGAAGAAATGTATCTTGGGTAGTATTGACTGTCTTCAGCTGGTTGATTGCCCACATTGGTGCCGCATATAGTAAAGTAGGAAGAACAATAGTGTCAAGAAGTTTCATCACTGAGGTAAAGGACTTTATTCGCGCCTTTGTAAGGATTCTCCAAAGTGCATTAATTGCATTCAGTGCTTTGTTTCTAAAGTATTGGGAAGCATATTGGGTCGAGATTTTTGTAGTCAGAGGGTAACCCAGATATGTATACTTAGCTACTATTATCAGGGGTTGCTGACCCCAAAACCATGTCTCGGAACGAGCTGTTCTTCCACCGTTTCTAAACACCATTATTTTAGATTTATTTTGGTTTAACGTTAGGCAGTTCTCTTCTAAGTACTTTTTAAGTAAGTTAATCTTCAATTGCAAATTTATTTTCGATTCTCCTAAGATCACTATGTCGTCTGCATACAGTAAAAGGTGTATAGTTCCATAATTCTCAAGATTTATGTCTGGCAATTCTGATTCATCGAACAGGTGTACCAGATCGTTTAGGAAGAGAATGAATAAATAAGGTGACAATGGCTCCCCCTGCAATACTCCCGCTTGTATTTTGATAGCCTCCGTGAAGGAACCCCGCCATCTGACTGTTGCCGTCATTTGGGTATAATAGTTCTTAATTAGTTTAATAAATCGGCAACTCAGACCATTTAATGCTAATTTTTTCCAAAGTAGATGGTGCGGCACGGTATCAAAGGCCATCCTTAGGTCAATGAAGAAGGCGTATAACTTTCCCCTTCTACGGCTAAGGGTCATTTGAATTAATGATACGAGCGTGAAAATGTGGTCCTGACAAGAGTAGCCTTTTCTAAAACCAGCCTGATTTTCTGCCAAAATTGACTTTCTCTCCATCCAATCATTCAATCTTGTCTTCAAGATAGATGTAAATAATTTCGATAGGTTAGAAATCAGGGATATTCCTCTGTAATTTGACGGGTTGTCCGGATCTCCATTTTTAAATATTGGGTGGATTATCGTTTTTGTCCATTGTTGAGGAACTTGGGATGTCCCTAAGATTTTATTAAATAAGTTCCTGAGATAAATTGTATGTTCTTCTAACAAATATTTAATCGCTTCGTTAGGAATTTCATCAAGTCCTGTAGCCTTATTTTTACCCAATTTGGAAATTTCCTTGGTGACCTCAGTTAGAGATATTTCACAATCTAATTCGGGGTCAATGTCCAATATCTCAAGTGGTAACTGTACAACTTTTGTTAAATTTGAACCAAGTAACTCCCGGTAGAAGACTTGCCAGTCTGCAGTAGAAATTTCACCTTGTAGGTTATTCCTATATTTAAGTGAATTAATAGTCTTCCAAAATTGGGAAGGATCTTTTACATTACTGAGGATAACTTGAATTTTGTCAGTATATTCCCTTTTTTTGAGCTTTAGGATAGCTGAATATTTCTTCTTACTCGACAAGTATGCAATTTTATCGGCCGAGATATTATGTTTTACGTATAATTTTAGATTTTGTTTCATTTCCTTTTTAGCCAAAAAACAGTCTTTGTCGAACCATGGCTTAGATTTTATATTTTTTGTTTTTGCCTCCATCCGCGTCCCCGAGCGTAACATTGCTGTTTGAATTAAACCAGTAAAATCCTCAGCCTGAGTATCAATTGTGGAGTCCATTGGATGTTCGGGAGTTAATTCTTTTAAAGTTTCTATATATGTTGGGATTTTATTTACTGACCAGGAAAATTTAATTTTGGCCTTAGGCTCCATGTAACAATTTTCAGTTTTATTATTAGGGCCGATAAACTTTAAAATTATTGGTAAGTGATCCGAATATGGCATACAACCAATTTCAAAATCTGCTATGTGTTCAAGCACCGCAGGTGAGACAATCGCCAGATCTAACACAGAAGAGCCTCTTCCGGAGATGAATGTAAATTTACCACTTTTATCATTAATGGATCTACCATTTATTATAGTTAAGTGATTTTTATCAAGAAAGTTACCCAGGAACTAATAAAACTGAGTTCAAGAACCTTTTTCTTCCGGGAGCATGTTAAAACATGACAAGGACAAAGGACTAGCTAAGATCCAATCAAAGTCCAGCAGGGCTAGCTAAGATCCAATCATAGATGGCCACGAGTCGACAGTCATCCAATGAGAACATTGAAGAGTTAACGAGTTAAATCTCGGACTCAAGTTAATCAGTTAGGACCTGGACAGCATCGCAAACAGCTAGGAGCTCGACACCATCGCAGACAGTTGGAACTCGCCACCATCTTCTCAGCACCCAGATAAGTCCAATATTCGATATGTGAACAGCCATAAACTTTAGTCAAATACGTCAATAGTCTCACCCCTCTCTCCCTTGATCGCTGGCCTATTTTCTCAATCCAATCCTGTGTTCTCGTTATTTTCCCCTGTGAGAACACCTTACTATTTCAGCCAAAGGACTGCGCCCACATCAACCACCAAGTAAGTCAACAGGGTCTACTTACTACAACAACCAACCAACCATCAATCACTCAATCACTAAAACAATCACCCCAAAAGTCCGCGTATATATATATATATATATATATATTAAAAATAAAAAAGGCATCTCCTGACCACGAGCACATGTGCTTTTTAGATGGCAGAGCGCCATCTAGTGGAGCAAAAATAAACTAAACGTTTATTTAGCTTGCTCCGTGATATTTGGCCAACCCAATTTCTTGATTTATCAAGAAAGGCCATCCACGAACGCGTTTCGCGCTGTTGGCGCTCGTCAGCGTCGACCAATTGGGTTGGCCAAATATCACGGAGCAAGCTAAATAAACGTTTATTTTTGCTCCACTAGATGGCGCTCTGCCATCTAAAAAGCACATGTGCTCGTGGTCAGGAGATGCCTTTTTTATTTTTAATATCAACACCTGACCCACTTATCTTTTATTTTTTTTCTATTGTTTTTCATATATATATATATATGTCATAATATATGCTCTTACAGGAATAATAAAGTAAATCTGCAGTCGACCAGAGAGAGAGAGAGACGTAGTCGATAGAATACAACTAACTTACGACCATTTTGACCACATTCCTGAGGGGGCCGCCCGTCAACACCTGGGGACTATTTTGGATAGCCCCCCGGTTGTGTACATAGAGAAAACGGTCGTTCAGCGGGTCGGTCTCCCGTCGATCCGCTCTCTCTCGCTAATTGCCTGGAATTCCTTCCAAACTTGTTGTTTCATTATTTCTCACCTTACCACATCATTACCACTATATTGTCACACACATATATATATATATATATAGAGTTTTAAGAGTTTTCCATTGTAAAGTCCTAAGCTATCTCCTCCGAAGATTCTGAACTACACATAACGATCTATATTCAAAAATTTTCGCTTTTTTTCTTCGTATGTTAGTTATGTTTTTATTTATATTTTTATTTTATTTTTTAATTTAATCTATTTTACAATCGTAGATTTTTTGCATTTATCATCATCAATTCCTTTGTTTTGAAATGCGTTCTTTTGTCTTATTACCTTTTACAAATTTATAATATATATTTCGTATTTCTGATTCATTTGATTATAATTATAATTTGTAAGTACTTTGTTATAGTTTTTCATTTAAATATAGCTCAATTTTTGTGTATGTTTTCTATTTGCAGTATCTTTCCTAATGTCTTTGGCAACATTTTTTTTTCTCATAAATAGGCTGAGGTTATATTATTTTTCGAATTGTAGATTGAATTATTACTTTTATTCTATAATAATTATATTTTGTAAGTGTTTGTTATAGTTTTTCATTTGAATTTAGCACAATTTTTGTATCTGGTTATCTTTTTTAGCATCTTTTCATCTCTTTGGCGTCTTTTTTTTCTCATTAATAAGACCTAATCCGAATAATTTAATAGTGTGTGACGTTTCAGCATCTCATTTATTCTTTTGTCTGATGATGGTGACATTGCTGTTGCCAAAACATCACACACTATTAAATTATTTGGATTAGGTCTTATTTTCTTGTATTAATTTGTTATAGTTTTTCATTTGAATTTAGCTCCATTTTTGTGTCTGATTTACTTTTTTGCAGTATCTTTCATAATGCCTGATTTGATTACTTGATCTGTTATAGTTTTCATTTGAATTTAGCTCCATTTTTTTTGTGTCTGATTTTCTTTTTTGCAGTATCTTTCATAATGCCTGATTTGATTACTTGATCTGTTATAGTTTTCATTTGAATTTAGCTCCATTTTTGTGTCTGATTTACTTTTTTGCAGTATCTTTCATAATGCCTGATTTGATTACTTGATCTGTTATAGTTTTCATTTGAATTTAGCTCCATTTTTTTGTGTCTGATTTTCTTTTTTGCAGTATCTTTCATAATGCTTGATTTGATTACTTGATCTGTTATAGTTTTCCTTTGAATTTAGCTCCATTTTTGTGTCTGATTTACATTTTTGCAGTATCTTTCATAATGCCTGATTTGATTACTTGATTTGTTATAGTTTTTATTTGAATTTAGCTCCATTTTTGTGTCTGATTTTCTTTTTTGCAGTATCTTTCATAATGCCTGATTTGATTACTTGATCTGTTATAGTTTTTCATTTGAATTTAGCTCCATTTTTGTGTCTGTCATTTTTTTTTTCTTCTCATAAATAGGCTGATGCTGTATTTGTGTAATCAATTGTTGCTTTTTGTGTCTGGTTTCTTTTTTTGCAGTATTTTTTTGGAATCCTTTTTTTTCATCAATTGTTTCCTCACATGCTTGGAATTTTCTTTTTATGCCTGTCCTGGCATTCAGTTTTATAGTTTTCCTCTGCTTGGTTCTTATTTTACCTTTTTTTTTCAGCGTCTTCTGTCATGCCTCGAAAAGGCCGTGGAAGACTAACTCCCCTAACCGCTAGGCGTGCTAATATGACTCGCCGCAGGAACAAAACCCCAATTGCTATTTCTCTTGTTTACCTTTTTACCAATGCCTATAATTTTTCACCTGAAAGATTTTATTTGTTATTCAATAAACTATTATCAATTATTTTTGGTCTTCTTTTTATTTACTTATTTTACTGGGGGTTGGTGGAAGGATGGTCTAAGCCGTAGGTTTTCGACCGCTACGACCCGGGTTCGATTCCCGCATTGGGCACTTTTTTCTGAAAAAATAAAAAAAAAATGCTCCAATGGCTTCCGATTCTTGCAAAAGTCCAACCCCACCAGCAAGCGCAAGTAATCAAACGGGGCTCTGGCACATTTGTAAATGCAAAGTCGAACTGCTTTTCACATGTTTAGACATGTGGTGTACTTACAGTAAAAGCAGTCGCCTACTCTACCCACCATGATTATCAAGGCCTGTAACACGTGTACTAGGGATAAGCAAAAAAAAATTATTTTACTCATTGATCTATACATACAATTATTTGCATACAATTATATACATACAAATATATGCATACAATTATATACATACAATTTTCTACATTTTTGCACTCTGCATTCTAATATGTTGTTAATAATAGGGGTTTTAGACAAATATCAACTGTTGAAATTTTAATTTCAAAATAGTTGAATTATCGAAAGTGTCGAATTAGTTTTTCATATGATAGGCCGTAGGTCGAGACATCAAAAATGGTCGAATTATCGGTGTTGAATTAATTAGATTATATTGTATATATAAAAATATAGAATTGTTGTTTTTAATGAGGTCTTTTAAATGAATTTATTCCTTTAATATGTTGTCATATCTGCAATATAGTTGTGTTGTTTGCAATTTGCTTTTTTCCCCTTTCAAATATATTTGTCTCCTCTGAAATATAGTTTTTAAATTTATATTATAATTTATTTTCTTATATCTCTCATGTCCTTGAAGCACATATACTGACAGTGCCCAAAGTTGAACACACTGTATAATGTCTGAAATATCTTTGTCCCCTTCGGATACCAACTTTCGCTTCATTCTAGAGAGGCTTTATGTTTCACTAAGGTTGGCTTTTGCTATGACTATAAAGAGGGCTCAAGGCCAAACCTTTGCTACAAGAGCCTGTGTTTACGCACAGACGACTTTATGTGACTTTTTCAAGTGTGCGAACTTTGGATAGCATACATGTAAAGTTGAACCCAAGTATATATAAAATGTAGTTTTTAATGAGGTCATTTAAATGAATTCTTATTATAAATCGTCTCCTCTGAAATATAGTTTGTAAATTTATATTCTGATTTATTTTATCCTTTTTTTTCATTTCCAAAATAAATATTTACACTTTTCACCAATGCCTAAAGTTTCTCACCTGAAAGAAAAAAAAAAACTCCGCCTTTGCCGGTCCCAAGCCAGGATGAAAAAGGAGGAGGGGGAGCAGTAACAAGCTCACTAAAAAAACCTGGGCTCAGCTGGCCCGGCTGATAGTACCTTGTAAGGGCTCCTAATCCTGGGATACAGGATGAGCAGCGTTTGTACTCCATGTTAGGAGCGGCTGCACATGAGTCTGTTCCTCATGTCAGAGGCGGCATTTCTTTTGGAGCTAAGTCAGTGGCCTGCCACTGAGTAGTGCTCCCAGTCTTGATGACAAAGACAGACGCATTCTACTTCACCCAATCATGATGGTTGTTAATTTCAAGCTTTACAAGCTTGACACTCTAATATGATTAAGTGAAGATAAGAAAGGAGAAGAAAATATTTTTGTATTTTTTTTTGGCAATAATCTATTTATTATCAATTAATTTGATTTTGGTCTTTATTTATTATTCCACTGCTCTATACATACATTTTGTACATTTACAATGTCAGCCGTTTTCTCTGTAATACCTTTTTTAGCAGTGAAGTTATATTTAAGCAACAATCAATTGTTGAAATTTAAAATGGTCGAATTATCGATAGTGTTGAATTACAGTTTGTTATATGATAGGCTGTAGGCCAGGACAACAAAACATGGTCGAATTATCGAGGTTATATTGTATATATAAAACTAGAAATGTAGTTTTAATGAGGTCCTTTAAATAATTTCATTCCTTTTAGTTTCTTTCCTGAAATTGCTTACCAAACACGAGTTGGTTGTATTGTTATGCTTCTGAGAAATTTTAATCCTAAGCAGGGTCTTTGCAAATGGTACACGTATGGTGACACAGTGCATGTGCTCTCATGTTCTTGAAGTAGTGTAGATGTGTTGTTTGCAATTTTATTTTCTGATTTGTTAATATTTTTCTTCTTTTTTCATTTTAAATAATTTTTTAGGCATAGGAACCAATGCCTATAGTTTCTCACCTGCGGGCCCTTCGAGTAAACCCGGGGCGTTGCCCGGGTCACTCGGCTAGTCCCTATATATAGTCACGACCGTCTTTCCTCATCGGCCTCTGTCACGGATGCGTGCGCACAGGGAGGTCACTTGCTCGCCGGCAGCCAATAAAAATTGAAAAAAAAAAACTCCCTCGAGCCGGATTTGAACCAGCGACCTAAGGATCACCGTTGTAACATCTACAGTCGGGTAAAACACGGGCGTTGCCCGGGTCAAAATGAAGAATTGACAGGTGTTAATATTAAGAACAGAATAGGCATTTCCTGATCTCTCATATGAACATTTTAGATGGCAGAGGATTTTCTTGATGAATCAAGAAAAGTCAACCACGAATGCGTTTCGGGCTGTTGGCCCTCGTCAACGTGGTGCAGACTGTACCTCTAAGACCAAATATATATATAAAAACAATAATTATTTTTTATTCATTATTTCTCACATGAAAAGCGTATTTGCGAAAACATGGCCTTACAAAGTCAACCACGTACGCGTTTCGGGCTGTTAGCTCTTGTCAGCGTGGTGCAAGCAGTCAAATAAACGTTAGGTGTATTTTTGCTCCACTAGATGGCGCTCTGCCATCTAAAAATGCTCGTGTTAACGCAGTCAGGATATGCTATTTTTGTTTTTAATATCAACACCTGACCTTTTTTCTACTGTTTTAAAATTATTGTTTCACATGAACACCGTATTTACCCATTTCTTGATTAATCGGGAAACCTCTTGGCCAAAATTGTGTTCGTTGAGGTACATCCTCCGACACGCTGACGAGAGCCAACAGCCCGAAACGCGTACGTGGTTGGCTTTTCTCGATTTATCAAGAAATTGTAATGGCCAAATATCACGGAAAAGGTTAAATAAACATTTACTTTAATTTCGTGTCACTAGATGGCGCTCTGCCATCTAAAAAACTCATGTGAGTACGGTGAAGATATGCCTTTTTTATTTTAATATGTATATATATGTTGTATTCTATATTTTGCATGTTGTTTATAGAACCATAAACCCATGTGTAAATACATTATGGCCCTCGTCCGCCGATCCACAAGGGACCTAATGGAATCTTCACAATCTTCCAAAGAGGTGTTTGGCTGGCAAAAAGGCTGGGCCAATTTTTTTTCCGGGAGGAAAATGACCTAATGTGAGGGCCATTTGCCCAAAACCATGGCCTCTAAGTGGACACTTCTCAGTTTGTCAATGCTGTTGTTGTGGCTTTGAAATCGACAGGAGGCCGCTGATTTGTGGCGACGCTCAATAGATGGTGTTCAACTTTGACGTTCATTTTGAAGGGAGAGGCGCCCTATACTTTTATAGATAAATTTCCTTCCAGCAAAAATTTCCATCTATATATATATTGATAAAAAAAATGCATCTCCAGATTGTGTAACTTAAGGTTTTTGATGGCCTGAGCTATCTGTCGGGATGAATATCAACTAATTATTGATTTTTATTTATTCCCTAATTGGCCAAATAACCTTTCCTGATTAATCAAGTAAAGCTAACCACGTACGGGTTTCGGGCTTTTGGCCCTCATAGGCGTGGTGAAATCTGTATTTCAACGACCAAAAAAAGCTGGTCTTTGAGGCATCCTGAAAAATAATGAAACAGGTATTTGGGCCAGAAGGGCATGATTTAGAAATGAGAATATTTTTGTTTACCGCAGGGAGGCCTAGGTGCGAAATATTACAATCGCTGATGGTCCGCTGAAATACATATCACATCAAATTTAGATACCATAAGCCAATAAATATCCGGAAACTTGAGAATTAATGGCGGCAAAAAATATCGAGAGATGGCCAGCCTGAAAGGAGTGTGACCTTGTTTACAAGGTAAAGGTTAGAGCATCTGTTTCCATGGAAACGAGAAGCAGATCGATCGGGTCTCTTATGAAATCAACTTCCAACCTGCCTCGCAGTTTTGGGACTACGCAGATATTAGTCATTTTGATTTGATTGCAGTTGTACGCTGGACTACCTCGTGGAACTAATGAAGAGCTTACATGTGGAAATCATGATTCGTTCACAGGTTAAGCTGTTCATGCCGACTTTTTAAAGCAATTTTCCCCGCGATTAAATAATCAAGTAATTAAACAATATATCACTATCGTAATCATATACAGCTTATTAAAGTCATATTTTGTAGAAGGTATTAGAGAGAATAGTAAAATAATTTTAATTTGTTTAAAAGATGTATGTGTTAGTTCAACTATGGAGGACTATCTATATTAATTCCCTTTTAAAAATATATTTTAAGGTATATCTGAACATATATATGTGACAATATAGTGATAAATGTGGTGAGGAGAGAAATATTCACACGACGAGTAGGAAAAGGAATCTGGAAGCCATCCGAGAGAGAAAGAGATAGCGAGAGCGCTGTACGCTGAACGACTGTTTTCCCTGTGTACACAACCGGGGGCTAACCAGGATAGTCGCCAGGTGGTGACGCCCCCCCCCCCCTCAGGAATGTGGCCAAAAATGGTCGTAAGTTAGTTGTCTAAAGTGTCTCGCTTTAGCTGCTCATCTCTCTCTCGTTGGCTGTTGGTTTGTTTTATTAATCCTGGAAGAGCATATATTATGACATAAGGCCCCCGTTGAAGAAGGCTGAACATGGTTTAAGTATATTTAAAGCTGGAGAAGCCAGGAATAGAGAAAATAATTTCACAGTTAAAATTAGTTAAGGTAATGGTGACATAGTTTTATGTAAATAAAATATTGTATAGTACACAAGTAAATATTATTTACAAGCAGTTTTACAACACCGGGGAGTTTGACATTTAAGGAAATCTTTGAAAATATCAAGGTTATAAAAGGCTATATACAACAAAATCTAATGTACTATAAGGGAAGTGATATGGAGGAGTGTGAACAACGAGAAGAAGAGTCACATACATATGATGAAATTCTGAAGATCATTAAGACTGGGGAACTCTACACTTTAAGATACTTTTCAGGCGGACATGGCAAGGGGAAACTTGTCATGGGTTTTCTATGCTATAAGTGTAGAGTACGAGAAATGAGGTTGAGGTTGGCAATTGTGTGAGCTCAGGACTGAGGTAAATATCGAACTACATACAATGTTAGAATTTCGGCGAACAGAGCGAGGGGAAACTTGCTTTGGGCCAATCTAACTTATCTACGCAGTTACTTGTGTAGCGAGTCCGAGGGGAAAAGTCCCGTGTGTAGGTGAGGAAGTCGAACGGACTTATATTTAATTTGCGGAAAGTATGCGCGCACAGTGCCAAAAATTGGGACGAGGACTGCGTTGTCCGTTACAAGTGACAAGCTGCTCGGACACGAGGTGTTTGAACCGTCGTGGGAGCTTGTGCAAGGCGATGATTTCGCGGTGGGTTGAAGGTAAGACCCATGTCTGCGTGAAATGATGACGGACCGGACAAATTCAGCGACGATGTTTAACGTACCTCCGTGGGAAATATCAGAGGTAGGCTATATCGTGCTGGTTTGGACAATGGACAAACATATATTTGAAGACAGGGTCCGTGTGGCGAACGTGTGGCGCGAGAAGAAGAAGCGAACTGTGTCGCTCGATGCAGATTGTTCAAGTGCGAACAAAAAGGGGTTGATAAATATCTAGCAGTTAGTCAATCTGCACCCTGTGACGAACACACCATTGGCTAGATGGTGTGGGTCGGTGGATAGACTAGAGATGAACTACGAAATAAATGATCATAAATGAAGGGCGAAGGTTAGGATTTTGAAATCACAATATAGAAGTTCGATAATTGATTAATCAATAATTCTCTATAAAGGTCCTGAGCTGGTATAAAGTTAACAAAGTTGTAAGAATGAGAGGGGCATTCAGGGAAAGATAGATAAGAGTTACCAAGGGTTGGTTGTAAGCAAGGCTCACGTGGTGGTTGGAATTCTTCGACGCCTGAATTACAGGGTGAATTTTGAATCGATTAGGGAAAGAAATTATTTTTCGTGAGCCGTGCTTACAAGTAGGAGAGATCTATACAAAAGTTTAGGTGCTGGAGGCATATTTTTATA
Organism: Cordylochernes scorpioides; assembly: GCA_030710605.1. Classification (NCBI taxonomy): domain Eukaryota; kingdom Metazoa; phylum Arthropoda; class Arachnida; order Pseudoscorpiones; family Chernetidae; genus Cordylochernes; species Cordylochernes scorpioides. The sequence goes on along the minus strand of CP092886.1, from coordinate 108,947,261 downwards.
AATAATTTGATTATGAAAAATCTATTGTTAATAGTAAAAATCGTAAAGCGTTAATAGGTAGAATTCCTTTTTTTTGATGATTTTTTTTAAAGAGTTACGTTAAAATGGAAATTATTTAATTAAAATGACGATTGTTACATCTACTGGTAAGGTAACTAATTAAATGGGTTTCACATAGCTAGATATAATATGGATAATAAGATCACTGTTAATAGGGGTGGAGAGATAAATGGTAATATTAAATATTTTTACCTATTCACACATATTGAGCTAATTATGGAAATATTGGGACAATCTACAAGGAATGACTTATTTAAAGAATGAATGGTAGGAGTTAAGACAATTACACTCACGAGTTATGTTGGTTTAGGGCGCAGGTAAGTTCATTGAGTTTCGGGAGAGTTCTGTCTGTGACACTGTGCGTACCAGTGTTGTACATCACATTAGCGGTAGGGAGATAGCGGAGTCTTGTCCATGATGGCGGGAGGTGTCCTGCTCTGGCACGGCGATCGTTTTTGAGTAGATCTAGTGCTGGAAGAAGTGCGTGGCAGCTTCATCTCCGTCGTAGGTGAATACTTCTTTGAGATCACGGTTCAAAGGTTGGCGAGGAAGGGGTTGAGGGCTCGATGAGGAGTGGTTACAGTTGAGTTGGGTTTGGTCGATCATCGTGGCTTGGTTTCTTGTTTCTTCATACTCCGGTATATGAGGGATTCGCTTCCCGGCCAGGCCTTATCCTGTCGACTTTCGATGTGACAATATAGTGATAAATGTGGTGAGGAGAGAAATATTCACACGACGAGTTGGAAAAGGAATCTGGAAGCCATCCGAGAGAGAAAGAGATAGCGAGAGCGCTGTCCGCTGAACGACTGTTTTCCCTGTGTACACAACCGGGGGCTAACCAGGATAGTGGCCAAGTCCCCTCAGGAATGTGGCCAAAAATGGTCGTAAGTTAGTTGTCTAAAGTGTCTCGCTTTAGCTGCTCATCTCTCTCTCGTTGGCTGTTGGATTGTTTTATTAATCCTGGAAGAGCATATATTATGACATATATATTAAAAATAAAGAAAAAATCTCCTGACCACGAGAACATGTGCATTTTAGATGGCAGAGCAGATTTTTTGGTCCCAATGGCTTCCCGAGAAATCAAGAAATGAGTATTTAAGGCCAAATTTGCGTAAAAACGTTTAACACATGAAAAAAAAAACAATTAAAAAAATTAAAGATAAGTGGCCAACCCAATTTCTTGATAAATCAAGAAAATTAAGGCTAAAACTAATCAGGTCTAAGTGAGAATAAGAAAGTAGGCCTATCGAGCCCAGTCCAATTTTTACGAGGTCATCCTGGAAGATTTAACTTCCCCCCCCCCCCCCCTGCAAAGTCAGAAAAGGGCAGTGACCTGCCTGGACCCAGGGAAGCTATAAAAGGAGGCCCCAAGCCTCAGTTAGTCAGTCTTTGTTTCAGTCCTTCAGTCTTCGAGTCTGCGTAGGCCGCTCCTATAGAGGTATCTTTTCCTGCCAGAAGCCACCTCGTCCCATTCCTTCTTGACATTCAGACGCTTCTTCGTTGAATCTCTGTTTGTTTATTTCATCTTTGGCCCAACTGTGTCGCCTTCCACCACGACTGCAAGGTGGAGGTGACATCGAGGTTTGTCTAGCATCAGGTCGCACTGGTCCCAGAGGTCCCAAGTTATCACATTAATATATACAGTTATCAGCGTCATGCATTCTTTCTTAATTCTGTCACCGTTTGCTTTTGGTTCAGTGGTAGAATGCTCGCCTGCCACGCGGGCGCCTCGGGTTCGATTCCCGGCCGATGCATTTTTTTTTTACAATTTTTAAAACTCATTTATATTATTAAAATATATGTGCTTTTCCTGTCTATGTACATATTCATGGTCTATGTACACAAGTATACAAATATGTATACAAAATTTTGCAAATTGCGTGGCAAATTTGCCCTTTCGCTCTCAAGCAGCGCCTCTGGCGGTGAAGATGGGAGGTAATGCGTTCTGAGACCGCAGCGAGTCAGAAGACCACCAGACTTATAACCAGGACCTGCTGCAGTTGCTGTCCTAGCGCCCGTCCAAAGTCCGAGACCGCAGCTAATCAGAAGACCATCAGACTTGGAACCAGAACCTGCTGCTGTTGCTGTCCCAGCGCCCGTCCGAATTCCGAGACCGCATCTAATCAGAAGACCATCAGACTTGGAACTAGTACCTGCTGCTGTCCCAGCGCTCGTCCGCAGGCCGACACCGAGCGTGTCAGAACACCACCAGACCCGTTACCAGGACCTACGGCTGTTGCATGTCATAGTGCCCGCAGCAGTCTGAGACCGCAGCGAGTCAGAAGACCACCAGACCTATAACCAGGACCTGTTGCTGTTGCTTTCCAGGTGCCCGCCGCAGTCCGATTTCTCAGCGAGACAGAAGACCACAAGACTTGGAACCAGGACCTGCTGCTGTTGCTGTCCTAGCGCCCGTCCGCAGTCCGAGACCGCAGCTAGTTAGAAGACCACCAGATTTTGAACCAGGACCTACTACTGTTGGTGTCCCAGCGCTAGTCCGCAGTCCGAGACCGCAGCGAGTCAAAACCCCACCAGACTTAAAACCAGGACCGGCTGCTATTGATTTTCCAGCGCCCGTCCGCAGTCCGAGACTGCAATGAATCAAAAGACCACCAGACTTGGAACAAGGACCTACGGTTGTTGCTGTCCTAGTGCCCGCCGCAACCTGAGACTGCAGCGAGTCAGAAGACCACCAGACTTATAACCAGGAGCTACTACTGTTGCTGTCCCAGTGCCCTGCCGCAGTCCGAGACCGCAGCGAGTCAGAAAACCACCAGACTTGAAACTCGGACCTGCGGATGTTGCTGTTCTAGTGCCCGTCCATAGTCCGAGGCCGCAGCGAGTCAGAAGACCACCAGACTTGACACTAGGACCTAAGGCTGTTGCTGTCCTAGTGCCCTGCCGCAGTCCGACACCGCAGCGAGTCAGAACATCACCAGACTTGGAACCAGGACCTGCTGCTGTTGCTGTCCTAGCGCCCGTCCGCAGTCCGAGACCGCAGCTAATCAGAAGACCACCAGACTTGGAACCAGGACCTGCTGCTCTTGCTGACCCTGCGCCCGTCCGCAGTCTGAGGCCGCAGCGAGTTAAAAGATCACCAGACGTGCAACCTGGACCTACTACTATTGCTGTTCCAGTGCCCTGCCGCATTCCGAGACAGCAGGGAGTCAGAACTACACCAGATATTTGTCCAGGACCTGCTGCTGTTGATGTCCCAGCGCCCGTCCGCAGTCTGAGACCGCAGCTAGTCAGAAAACAACCAGACGTAGACCCTAAACCTGCTGCTGTTGCTTTCCCGCTGCTCGCCGCAGTCTGAAACCGCAGCGAGTCAGAACACCACCAGACTTGGAACCAAAACCTGCTGCTGTTTCTGTTCTAGCACCCGTCCTCAGGCCGAGACCGCAGCGAGTAAGAAGAGCACCAAACTTGGAACCAGGACCTACGGCTGTTGTTGCCTAGTGCACTGCCGCATTCCGACACTGCAGCGAGTCAAAAGACCACCAGACTTGTTATCAGGACCTACGGCTGTTGCCTGTCATAGTGCCCGCCGCAGTCTGAGACCGCAGCGAGTCAGAAGACCACCAGACTTATAACCAGGACCTGCTGCTGTTGCTGTCCTAGCGCCCGTCCAAAGACCGAGACCGCAGCTAATCAGAAGACCATCAGACTTGGAACCAGTACCTGCTGCTGTTGCTGTCCCAGCGCCCGTCCGAATTCCGAGACCGAAGCTAATCAGTAGACCGTCAGACTTGGAACTAGTACCTGCTGCTGTTGCTGTCCCAGCGCTCGTCCGCAGTCCGACACCGCAGCGAGTCAGAACACCACCAGACTCGTTACCAGGACCTACGGCTGTTGCCTGTCATAGTGCCCGCAGCAGTCTGAGACCGCAGCGAGTCAGAAGACCACCAGACCTATAACCAAGACCTGCTGCTGTTGCTGTCCTAGCGCCCGTCCGCAGCTAGTTTGAAGACCACCAGATTTGGAACCAGAACATACTACTGTTGCTGTCCCAGCGCTAGTCCGCAGTCCGAGACCGCAGCGAGTCAGAAAACCACCAGACTTGAAACTCGGACCTGCGGCTGTTGCTGTTCTAGTGCCCGTCCATAGTCCGAGGCCGCAGCGAGTCAGAAGACCACCAGACTTGACACTAGGACCTAAGGCTGTTGCTGTCCTAGTGCCCTGCCGCAGTCCGACACCGCAGCGAGTCAGAACATCACCAGACTTGGAACCAGGACCTGCTGCTGTTGCTGTCCTAGCGCCCGTCCGCAGTCCGAGACCGCAGCTAATCAGAAGACCACCAGACTTGGAACCAGGACCTGCTGCTCTTGCTGACCCTGCGCCCGTCCGCAGTCTGAGGCCGCAGCGAGTTAAAAGATCACCAGACGTGCAACCTGGACCTACTACTATTGCTGTTCCAGTGCCCTGCCGCATTCCGAGACAGCAGGGAGTCAGAACTACACCAGATATGTGTCCAGGACCTGCTGCTGTTGATGTCCCAGCGCCCGTCCGCAGTCTGAGACCGCAGCTAGTCAGAAAACAACCAGACGTAGACCCTAAACCTGCTGCTGTTGCTTTCCCGCTGCTCGCCGCAGTCTGAAACCGCAGCGAGTCAGAACACCACCAGACTTGGAACCAAAACCTGCTGCTGTTTCTGTTCTAGCACCCGTCCTCAGGCCGAGACCGCAGCGAGTAAGAAGAGCACCAAACTTGGAACCAGGACCTACGGCTGTTGTTGCCTAGTGCACTGCCGCATTCCGACACTGCAGCGAGTCAAAAGACCACCAGACTTGTTATCAGGACCTACGGCTGTTGCCTGTCATAGTGCCCGCCGCAGTCTGAGACCGCAGCGAGTCAGAAGACCACCAGACTTATAACCAGGACCTGCTGCTGTTGCTGTCCTAGCGCCCGTCCAAAGACCGAGACCGCAGCTAATCAGAAGACCATCAGACTTGGAACCAGTACCTGCTGCTGTTGCTGTCCCAGCGCCCGTCCGAATTCCGAGACCGAAGCTAATCAGTAGACCGTCAGACTTGGAACTAGTACCTGCTGCTGTTGCTGTCCCAGCGCTCGTCCGCAGTCCGACACCGCAGCGAGTCAGAACACCACCAGACTCGTTACCAGGACCTACGGCTGTTGCCTGTCATAGTGCCCGCAGCAGTCTGAGACCGCAGCGAGTCAGAAGACCACAAGACCTATAACCAAGACCTGCTGCTGTTGCTGTCCTAGCGCCCGTCCGCAGCTAGTTAGAAGACCACCAGATTTGGAACCAGAACATACTACTGTTGCTGTCCCAGCGCTAGTCCGCAGTCCGAGACCGCAGCGAGTCAAAGCCCCACCAGACTTAAAACCAGGACCGGCTGCTGTTGTTTTTCCAGCGCCCGTCCGCAGTCCGAGACTGCAATGAATCAAAAGACCACCAGACTTGGAACAAGGACCTACGGTTGTTGCTGTCCTAGTGCCCGCCGCAACCTGAGACTGCAGCGAGAAAGAAGACCACCAGACATAGAACCAGGAGCTACTACTGTTGCTGTCCCAGTGCCCTGCCGCAGTCCGAGACCGCAGCGAGTCAGAACACCACCAGACTTGATACTCGGACCTGCGGCTGTTGCTATTATAGCGCCCGTCCATAGTCCGAGGCCGCAGCGAGTCAGAAGACCACCAGACTTGGAACTCTGACCTAAGGCTGTTGCTGACCTAGTGCCCTGCCGCAGTCCGACACCGCACCGAGTCAGAACACCACCAGACTTGGAACCAGGACCGGCTTCTATTGCTGTCCTAGCGCCCGTCCGCACTACGAGACCGCAGTGTGTCAAAAGACCACCAGACTCGTTACCAGGACCTTCGGCTGTTGCCTGTCATAGTTCCCGCCGAGGTCTGAGACAGCAGCGGGTCAGAAGACCACCAGACGTAGACCCAGAACCTGTTGCTTTCCCGGTGCTCGCCGCAGTCTGAGACCGCAGCGAGTCAGAACACCACCAGACTTGGAACCAAAACCTGCTGCTGTTTCTGTTCTAGCGCCCGTCCGCAGTCCGAGACCGCAGCGAGTAAGAAGACCAACAAACCTGGAACCAGGACCTAAGGCTGTTGCTGTCCTAGTGCCCTGCCGCAGTCCGACTCCGCAGCTAGTCAGAACACCACCAGACTTGGAACCAGGACCGGCTTCTATTGCTGTCCTAGCGCCCGTCAGCAGTCCGAGACCGAAGCGAGTCAGAAGACCAGCAGACTTATAACCAGGACCTGTTGCTGTTGCTCTTCAGGTACATGCCGCAGTCCGAGACCGCAAAGAGACAGAACACCACCAGACTTGGAACCAGGACATGCTGCTGTTGCTGTCCTAGCGCCCGTCCGCAGTCCGAGACCGCAGCTAATCAGAAGACCACAAGACTTGGAACCAGGACCTGCTGCTCTTGCTGTCCCAGCGCCCGTCCGCAGTCTGAGGCCGCAGCGAGTTAAAAGACCATCAGACGTGGAACCTGGACCTACTACTATTGCTGTTTCAGTGCCCTGCCGCATTCCGAGACCGCAGGGAGTCAGAACTCCACCAGATATGTGTCCAGGACCTGCTGCTGTTGATGTCCCAGCGCCCGTCCGCAGTCTGAGACCGCAGCGAGTCAGAAAACCACCAGACGTAGACCCAGAACCTGCTGCTGTTGCTTTCCCGGTGCTCGCCGCAGTCTGAGACTGCAGCGAGTCAGAACACCACCAGACTTGGAACCAAAACCTGCTGCTGTTTCTGTTCTAGCGACCGTCCGCAGGCCGAGACCGCAGCGAGTAAGAAGAGCACCAAACTTGGAACCAGGAGCTACGGCTGTTGTTGCCTAGTGCCCTGCCGCATTCCGACACTGCAGCGAGGCAAAATACCACCAGACTTGTTATCAGGACCTACGGCTGTTGCCTGTCATAGTGCCCGCCGCAGTCTGAGACCGCAGCGAGTCAGAAGACCACCAGATTTATAACCAGGACCTGCTGCTGTTGCTGACCTAGCGCCCGTCCAAAGTCCGAGACCGCAGCTAATCAGACGACCATCAGATTTGGAACCAGTACATGCTGCTGTTGCTGTTACAGCGCCCGTCCAAAGTCCGAGACCGCAGCTAATCAGAAGACCATCAGACTTGAAACCAGTACCTGCTGCTGTTGCTGTCCCAGCGCTCGTCCGCAGTCCGAACCGCAGCGAGTCAGAACACCACCAGACTAGGAACCAGGACCTACGGCTGTTGCCTGTCATAGTGCCCGCAGCATTCTGAGACAGCAGCGAGTCAAAACCCCACCAGACTTAGAACAAGGACCGGCTGCTGTTTCTTTTCCAGCGCCCGTCCGCAGTCCGAGACTGCAATGAATCAAAAAACCACCAGACTTGGAACAAGGACCTATGGTTGTTGCTGTCCTAGTGCCCGCCGCAACCTGAGACTGCAGCGAGTCAGAAGACCGCCAGACTTAAAACCAGGAGCTACTACTGTTGCTGTCCCAGTGCCCTGCCGCAGTCCGAGACCGCAGCGAGTCAGAACACCACCAGACTTGAAACTCGGACCTGCGGCTGTTGCTGTTCTAGCGCCCGTCCATAGTCCGAGGCCGCAGCGAGTCAGAAGACCACCAGACTTGCAACTAGGACCTAAGGCTGCTGCTGTCCTAGTGCCCTACCGCAGTCCGACACCGCACCGAGTCAGAACACCACCAGACTTAGAACCAGGACCGGCTTCTATTGCTGTCCTAGCGCCCGTCCGCAGTCCGAGTCCGCAGCGAGTCAAAAGACCACCAGACTCGTTACCAGGACCTACGGCTGTTGCCTGTCATAGTTCCCGCCGCAGTCTAAGACCGCAGCGAGTCAGAAAACCACCAGACGTAGACCCAGAACCTGCTGCTGTTGCTTTCCCGGTGCTCGCCGCAGTCTGAGACCGCAGCGAGTCAGAACACCACCAGACTTGGAACCAAAACCTGCTGCTGTTTCTGTTCTAGCGCCCGTCCGCAGGCCGAGACCGCAGCGAGTAAGAAGACCAACAAACCTGGAACCAGGACCTACGTATGTTGCTGTCCTAGTGCCCTGCCGCAGTCCGACTCCGCAGCGAGTCAGAACACCACCAGACTAGGAACCAGGACCGGCTTCTATTGCTGTCCTAGCGCCCGTCCGCAGTCCGAAACCGCAGCGAGTCAAAAGACCACCAGACTTGTTACCAGGACCTACGGCTGTTGCCTGTCATAGTGCCCGCCGCAATCTGAGACCGCAGCGAGTCAGAAGACCACCAGACTTATAACCAGGACCTGTTGCTGTTGCTCTTCAGGTGTATGCCGCAGTCCGAGACCGCAGCGAGACAGAACACCACCAGACTTGGAACCAGGACATGTTGCTCTTGCTGTCCCAGCGCCCGTTCGCAGTCTGAGGCCGCAGCGAGTTAAAAGACCACCAGACGTGGAACCTGGACCTACTACTATTGCTGTTCCAGTACCCTGCCGCCTTCCGAGACCGCAGGGAGTTAGAACTTCAGCAGATATGTGTCCAGGGCCTGCTGCTGTTGATGTCTCAGCGCCCGTCTGCAGTCTGAGACCGCAGCGAGTCAGAAAACCACCAGACATAGACCCAGAACCTGCTGCTGTTGCTTTCCTGGTGCTCGCCGCAGCCTGAGACCGCAGCGAGTCAGAACACCACCAGACTTGGAACCAAAACCTGCTGCTGTTTCTGTTTTAGCGCCCGTCCGTAGGCCGAGACCGCAGCGAGTAAGAAAAGCACCAAACCTGGAACCAGGACCTACGGCTGTTGTTGCTTTGTGCCCTGCCGCAACCTGAGACTGCAGCAAGTCAGAACACCACCAGACTAAGAACCAGGACCTACGGCTGTTGCCTGTCATAGTGCCCGCAGCAGTCTGAGACCGCAGCGAGTCAGAAGACCACCAGACCTATAACCAGGACCTGTTGCTGTTGCTTTCCAGGTGCCCGCCGCAGTCCGATTTCGCAGCGAGACAGAACACCACCAGACTTGGAACCAGGACCTGCTGCTGTTGCTGTCCTAGCGCCCGTCCAAAGACCGAGACCGCAGATAATCAGAAGACCATCAGACTTGGAACCAGTACCTGCTGCTGTTGCTGTCCCAGCGCCCGTCCGAATTCCGAGACCGAAGCTAATCAGTAGACCGTCAGACTTGGAACTAGTACCTGCTTCTGTTGCTGACCCAGCGCTCGTCCGCAGTCCGACACCGCAGCGAGTCAGAACACCACCAGACTCGTTACCAGGACCTACGGCTGTTGCCTGTCATAGTGCCCGCAGCAGTCTGAGACCGCAGCGAGTCAGAAGACCACCAGACCTATAACCAGGACCTGCTGCTGTTGCTGTCCTAGCGCCCGTCCGCAGTCCGAGACCGCAGCTAGTTAGAAGACCACCAGTTTTGGAACCAGGACATACTTCTGTTGCTGTCCCAGGGCTAGTCCGCAGTACGAGACCGCAGCGAGTCAAAACCCCACCAGACTTAAAACCAGGACCGGCTGCTGTTGTTTTTCCAGCGCCCGTCCGCAGTCCGAGACTGCAACGAATCAAAAGACCACCAGACTTGGAACAAGGACCTACGGTTGTTGCTGTCCTAGTGCCCGCCGCAACCTGAGACTGCAGCGAGACAGAAGACCACCAGACTTAGAACCAGGAGCTACTACTGTTGCTGTCCCAGTGCCCTGCCGCAGTCCGACACCGCACCGAGTCAGAACACCATCAGACTTGGAACCAGGACCGGCTTCTATTGCTGTCCTAGCGCCCGTCCGCACTACGAGACCGCAGCGTGTCAAAAGACCAACAGACTCGTTACCAGGACCTTCGGTTGTTGCCTGTCATAGTTCCCGCCGAAGTCTGAGACCGCAGCGGGTCAGAAGCCCACCAGACGTAGACCCAGAACCTGTTGCTTTCCCGCTGCTCGCCGCAGTCTGAGACCGCAGCGAGTCAGAACACCACCAGACTTGGAACCAAAACCTGCTGCTGTTTCTGTTCTAGCGCCCGTCTGCAGGCCGAGACCGCAGCGAGTGAGAAGACCAACAAACCTGGAACCAGGACCTAAGGCTGTTGCTTCCTAGTGCCCTGCCGCAGTCCGACTCCGCAGCTAGTCAGATCACCACCAGACTTGGAACCAGGACCGGCTTCTATTGCTGTCCTAGCGCCCGTCAGCAGTCCGAGACCGAAGCGAGTCAGAAGACCACCAGACTTATAACCAGGACCTGTTGCTGTTGCTCTTCAGGTACATGCCGCAGTCCGAGACCGCAAAGAGACAGAACACCACCAGACTTGGAACCAGGACATGCTGCTGTTGCTGTCCTAGCGCCCGTCCGCAGTCCGAGACCGCAGCTAATCAGAAGACCACAAGACTTGGAACCAGGACCTGCTGCTCTTGCTGTCCCAGCGCCCGTCCGCAGTCTGAGGCCGCAGCGAGTTAAAAGACCATCAGACGTGGAACCTGGACCTACTACTATTGCTGTTCCATTGCCCTGCCGCATTCCGAGACCGCAGGGAGTCAGAACTCCACCAGATATGTGTCCAGGACCTGCTGCTGTTGATGTCCCAGCGCCCGTCCTCAGTCTGAGACCGTAGCGAGTCAGAAAACCACCAGACGTAGACCCAGAACCTGCTGCTGTTGCTTTCCATGTGCTCGCCGCAGTCTGAGACCGCAGCGAGTCAGAACACCACCAGACTTGGAACCAAAACCTGCTGCTGTTTCTGTTCTAGCGACCGTCCGCAGGCCGAGACCGCAGCGAGTAAGAAGAGCACCAAACTTGGAACCAGGAGCTACGGCTGTTGTTGCCTAGTGCCCTGCCGCAGTCCGACACTGCAGCGAGGCAAAAGACCACCAGACTTGTTATCAGGACCTACGGCTGTTGCCTGTCATAGTGCCCGCCGCAGTCTGAGACCGCAGCGAGTCAGAAGACCACCAGATTTATAACCAGGACCTGCTGCTGTTGCTGACCTAGCGCCCGTCCAAAGTCCGAGACCGCAGCTAATCAGACGACCATCAGATTTGGAACCAGTACATGCTGCTGTTGCTGTTCCAGCGCCCGTCCAAAGTCCGAGACCGCAGCTAATCAGAAGACCATCAGACTTGAAACCTGTACCTGCTGCTGTTGCTGTCCCAGCGCTCGTCCGGAGTCCGAACCGCAGCGAGTCAGAACACCACCAGACTAGGAACCAGGACCTACGGCTGTTGCCTGTCATAGTGCCCGCAGCATTCTGAGACAGCAGCGAGTCAAAACCCCAACAGACTTAGAACAAGGACCGGCTGCTGTTTCTTTTCCAGCGCCCGTCCGCAGTCCGAGACTGCAATGAATCAAAAGACCACCAGACTTGGAACAAGGACCTATGGTTGTTGCTGTCCTAGTGCCCGCCGCAACCTGAGACTGCAGCGAGTCAGAAGACCGCCAGACTTAAAACCAGGAGCTACTACTGTTGCTGTCCCAGTGCCCTGCCGCAGTCCGAGACCGCAGCGAGTCAGAACACCACCAGACTCGAAACTCGGACCTGCGGCTGTTGCTGTTCTAGCGCCCGTCCATAGTCCGAGGCCGCAGCGAGTCAGAAGACCACCAGACTTGGAACTAGGACCTAAGGCTGCTGCTGTCCTAGTGCCCTACCGCAGTCCGACACCGCACCGAGTCAGAACACCACCAGACTTAGAACCAGGACCGGCTTCTATTGCTGTCCTAGCGCCCGTCCGCAGTCCGAGTCCGCAGCGAGTCAAAAGACCACCAGACTCGTTACCAGGACCTACGGCTGTTGCCTGTCATAGTTCCCGCCGCAGTCTAAGACCGCAGCGAGTCAGAAAACCACCAGACGTAGACCCAGAACCTGCTGCTGTTGCTTTCGCGGTGCTCGCCGCAGTCTGAGACCGCAGCGAGTCAGAACACCACCAGACTTGGAACCAAAACCTGCTGCTGTTTCTGTTCTAACGCCCGTCCGCAGGCCGAGACCGCAGCGAGTAAGAAGACCAAGAAACCTGGAACCAGGACCTACGTATGTTGCTGTCCTAGTGCCCTGCCGCAGTCCGACTCCGCAGCGAGTCAGAACACCACCAGACCTGGAACCAGGACCGGCTTCTATTGCTGTCCTAGCGCCCGTCCGCAGTCCGAGACCGCAGCGAGTCAAAAGACCACCAGACTTGTTACCAGGACCTGTTGCTGTTGCTCTTCTGGTGCATGCCGCAGTCCGAGACCGCAGCGAGACAGAACACCACCAGACTTGGAACCAGGACATGCTGCTCTTGCTGTCCCAGCGCCCGTTCGCAGTCTGAGGCCGCAGCGAGTTAAAAGACCACCAGACGTGGAACCTGGACCTACTACTATTGCTGTTCCAGTACCCTGCCGCCTTCCGAGACCGAAGGGAGTTAGAACTCCACCAGATATGTGTCCAGGGCCTGCTGCTGTTGATGTCTCAGCGCCCGTCTGCAGTCTGAGACCGCAGCGATTCAGAAAACCACCAGACGTAGACCCAGAACCTGCTGCTGTTGCTTTCCCGGTGCTCGCCGCAGTCTGAGACCGCAGCGAGTCAGAAAACCACCAGACGTAGACCCAGAACCTGCTGCTGTTGCTTTCCCGGTGCTCGCCGCAGTCCGAGACCGCAGCGAGTCCGAACACCACCAGACTTGAAACTCGGACCTGCGGCTGTTGCTGTTCTAGCGCCCGTCCATAGTCCGAGGCCGCAGCGAGTCAGAAGACCACCAGACTTGGAACTGTGACCTAAGGCTGTTGCTGTCCTAGTGCCCTGCCGCCGTTCGACACCGCAGTGAGTCAGAACACCACCAGACTAAGAACCAGGACCTACGGCTGTTGCCTGTCATAGTGCCCGCAGCAGTCTGAGACCGCAGCGAGTCAGAAAACCACCAGACGTAGACCCAGAACCTGCTGCTGTTGCTTTCCCGGTGCTCGCCGCAGTCTGAGACCGCAACGAGTCAGAACACCACCAGACTTGGAACCAAAACCTGCTGCTGTTTCTGTTCTAGCGCCCGTCCGCAGGCCGAGACCGCAGCGAGTAAGAAGACCAACAAACCTGGAACCAGGACCTACGTATGTTGCTGTCCTAGTGCCCTGCCGCAGTCCGACTCCGCAGCGAGTCAGAACACCACCAGACTTGGAACCAGGACCGGCTTCTATTGCTGTCCTAGCGCCCGTCCGCAGTCCGAGACCGCAGCGAGTCAAAAGACCACCAGACTTGTTACCAGGACCTATGCTGTTGCCTATCATAGTTGCCGCCGCAATCTGAGACCGCAGCGAGTCAGAAGACCACCAGACTTATAACCAGGACCTGTTGCTGTTGCTCTTCAGGTGCATGCCGCAGTATGAGACCGCAGCGAGTCAGAAAACCACCAGACGTATACCCAGAACCCGCTGCTGTTGCTTTCGCGGTGCTCGCCGCAGTCTGAGACCACAGCGAGTCAGAACACCACCAGACTTGGAACCAAAACCTGCTGCTGTTTCTGTTCTAACGCCCGTCCGCAGGCCGAGACCGCAGCGAGTAAGAAGACCAACAAACCTGGAACCAGGACCTACGTATGTTGCTGTCCTAGTGCCCTGCCGCAGTCCGACTCCGCAGCGAGTCAGAACACCACCAGACCTGGAACCAGGACCGGCTTCTATTGCTGTCCTAGCGCCCGTCCGCAGTCCGAGACCGCAGCGAGTCAAAAGACCACCAGACTTGTTACCAGGACCTACGGCTGTTGCCTGTCATAGTGCCCGCCGCAATCTGAGACCGCAGCGAGTCAGAAGACCACCAGACTTATAACCAGGACCTGTTGCTGTTGCTCTTCAGGTGCATGCCGCAGTCCGAGACCGCAGCGAGACAGAACACCACCAGACTTGGAACCACGACATGCTGCTCTTGCTGTCCCAGCGCCCGTTCGCAGTCTGAGGCGGCAGCGAGTTAAAAGACCACCAGACGTGGAACCTGGACCTACTACTATTGCTGTTCCAGTACGCTGCCGCCTTCCGAGACCGCAGGGAGTTAGAACATCACCAGATATGTGTCCAGGGCCTGCTGCTGTTGATGTCTCAGCGCCCGTCTGCAGTCTGAGACCGCAGCGAGTCAGAACACCACCAGACTTGTAACCAAATCCTGCTGCTGTTTCTGTTCTAGCGCCCGTCCGTAGGCCGAGACCGCAGCGAGTAAGAAAAGCACTAAACTTGGAACCAGGACCTACGGCTGTTGTTGCCTAGTGCCCTGCCGCAACCTGAGACTGCAGCTAGTCAGAAGACCACCAGACTTAGAACCAGGAGCTACTACTGTTGCTGTCCCAGTGCCCTGCCGCAGTCCGAGACCGCAGCGAGTCCGAACACCACCAGACTTGAAACTCGGACCTGCGGCTGTTGCTGTTCTAGCGCCCGTCCATATTCCGAGGCCGCAGCGAGTCAGAAGACCACCAGACTTGGAATTGTGACCTAAGGCTGTTGCTGTCCTAGTGCCCTGCCGCCGTCCGACACCGCAGTGAGTCAGAACACCACCAGACTAAGAACCAGGACCTACGGCTGTTGCCTGTCATAGTGCCCGCAGCAGTCTGAGACCGCAGCGAGTCAGAAAACCACCAGACGTAGACCCAGAACCTGCTGCTGTTGCTTTCCCGGTGCTCGCCGCAGTCTGAGACCGCAGCGAGTCAGAACACCACCAGACTTGGAACCAAAACCTGCTGCTGTTTCTGTTCTAGCGCCCGTCCGCAGGCCGAGACCGCAGCGAGTAAGAAGACCAACAAACCTGGAACCAGGACCTACGTATGTTGCTGTCCTAGTGCCCTGCCGCAGTCCGACTCCGCAGCGAGTCAGAACACCACCAGACTTGGAACCAGGACCGGCTTCTATTGCTGTCCTAGCGCCCGTCCGCAGTCCGAGACCGCAGCGAGTCAAAAGACCACCAGACTTGTTACCAGGACCTATGCTGTTGCCTATCATAGTTGCCGCCGCAATCTGAGACCGCAGCGAGTCAGAAGACCACCAGACTTATAACCAGGACCTGTTGCTGTTGCTCTTCAGGTGCATGCCGCAGTATGAGACCGCAGCGAGTCAGAAAACCACCAGACGTAGACCCAGAACCCGCTGCTGTTGCTTTCGCGGTGCTCGCCGCAGTCTGAGACCACAGCGAGTCAGAACACCACCAGACTTGGAACCAAAACCTGCTGCTGTTTCTGTTCTAACGCCCGTCCGCAGGCCGAGACCGCAGCGAGTAAGAAGACCAACAAACCTGGAACCAGGACCTACGTATGTTGCTGTCCTAGTGCCCTGCCGCAGTCCGACTCCGCAGCGAATCAGAACACCACCAGACCTGGAACCAGGACCGGCTTCTATTGCTGTCCTAGCGCCCGTCCGCAGTCCGAGACCGCAGCGAGTCAAAAGACCACCAGACTTGTTACCAGGACCTACGGCTGTTGCCTGTCATAGTGCCCGCCGCAATCTGAGACCGCAGCGAGTCAGAAGACCACCAGACTTATAACCAGGACCTGTTGCTGTTGCTCTTCAGGTGCATGCCGCAGTCCGAGACCGCAGCGAGACAGAACACCACCAGACTTGGAACCAGGACATGCTGCTCTTGCTGTCCCAGCGCCCGTTCGCAGTCTGAGGCGGCAGCGAGTTAAAAGACCACCAGACGTGGAACCTGGACCTACTACTATTGCTGTTCCAGTACGCTGCCGCCTTCCGAGACCGCAGGGAGTTAGAACATCACCAGATATGTGTCCAGGGCCTGCTGCTGTTGATGTCTCAGCGCCCGTCTGCAGTCTGAGACCGCAGCGAGTCAAAACACCACCAGACTTGTAACCAAATCCTGCTGCTGTTTCTGTTCTAGCGCCCGTCCGTAGGCCGAGACCGCAGCGAGTAAGAAAAGCACTAAACTTGGAACCAGGACCTACGGCTGTTGTTGCCTAGTGCCCTGCCGCAACCTGAGACTGCAGCTAGTCAGAAGACCACCAGACTTAGAACCAGGAGCTACTACTGTTGCTGTCCCAGTGCCCTGCCGCAGTCCGAGACCGCAGCGAGTCCGAACACCACCAGACTTGAAACTCGGACCTGCGGCTGTTGCTGTTCTAGCGCCCGTCCATAGTCCGAGGCCGCAGCGAGTCAGAAGACCACCAGACTTGGAACTGTGACCTAAGGCTGTTGCTGTCCTAGTGCCCTGCCGCCGTCCGACACCGCAGTGAGTCAGAACACCACCAGACTAAGAACCAGGACCTACGGCTGTTGCCTGTCATAGTGCCCGCAGCAGTCTGAGACCGCAGCGAGTCAGAAAACCACCAGACGTAGACCCAGAACCTGCTGCTGTTGCTTTCCCGGTGCTCGCCGCAGTCTGAGACCGCAACGAGTCAGAACACCACCAGACTTGGAACCAAAACCTGCTGCTGTTTCTGTTCTAGCGCCCGTCCGCAGGCCGAGACCGCAGCGAGTAAGAAGACCAACAAACCTGGAACCAGGACCTACGTATGTTGCTGTCCTAGTGCCCTGCCGCAGTCCGACTCCGCAGCGAGTCAGAACACCACCAGACTTGGAACCAGGACCGGCTTCTATTGCTGTCCTAGCGCCCGTCCGCAGTCCGAGACCGCAGCGAGTCAAAAGACCACCAGACTTGTTACCAGGACCTATGCTGTTGCCTATCATAGTTGCCGCCGCAATCTGAGACCGCAGCGAGTCAGAAGACCACCAGACTTATAACCAGGACCTGTTGCTGTTGCTCTTCAGGTGCATGCCGCAGTATGAGACCGCAGCGAGTCAGAAAACCACCAGACGTAGACCCAGAACCCGCTGCTGTTGCTTTCGCGGTGCTCGCCGCAGTCTGAGACCACAGCGAGTCAGAACACCACCAGACTTGGAACCAAAACCTGCTGCTGTTTCTGTTCTAACGCCCGTCCGCAGGCCGAGACCGCAGCGAGTAAGAAGACCAACAAACCTGGAACCAGGACCTACGTATGTTGCTGTCCTAGTGCCCTGCCGCAGTCCGACTCCGCAGCGAGTCAGAACACCACCAGACCTGGAACCAGGACCGGCTTCTATTGCTGTCCTAGCGCCCGTCCGCAGTCCGAGACCGCAGCGAGTCAAAAGACCACCAGACTTGTTACCAGGACCTACGGCTGTTGCCTGTCATAGTGCCCGCCGCAATCTGAGACCGCAGCGAGTCAGAAGACCACCAGACTTATAACCAGGACCTGTTGCTGTTGCTCTTCAGGTGCATGCCGCAGTCCGAGACCGCAGCGAGACAGAACACCACCAGACTTGGAACCACGACATGCTGCTCTTGCTGTCCCAGCGCCCGTTCGCAGTCTGAGGCCGCAGCGAGTTAAAAGACCACCAGACGTGGAACCTGGACCTACTACTATTGCTGTTCCAGTACGCTGCCGCCTTCCGAGACCGCAGGGAGTTAGAACATCACCAGATATGTGTCCAGGGCCTGCTGCTGTTGATGTCTCAGCGCCCGTCTGCAGTCTGAGACCGCAGCGAGTCAGAACACCACCAGACATGTAACCAAATCCTGCTGCTGTTTCTGTTCTAGCGCCCGTCCGTAGGCCGAGACCGCAGCGAGTAAGAAAAGCACTAAACTTGGAACCAGGACCTACGGCTGTTGTTGCCTAGTGCCCTGCCGCAACCTGAGACTGCAGCTAGTCAGAAGACCACCAGACTTAGAACCAGGAGCTACTACTGTTGCTGTCCCAGTGCCCTGCCGCAGTCCGAGACCGCAGCGAGTCAAAAGACCACCAGACTTGTTACCAGGACCTACGGCTGTTGCCTGTCATAGTGCCCGCCGCAATCTGAGACCGCAGCGAGTCAGAAGACCACCAGACTTATAACCAGGACCTGTTGCTGTTGCTCTTCAGGTGCATGCCGCAGTCCGAGACCGCAGCGAGACAGAACACCACCAGACTTGGAACCAGGACATGCTGCTCTTGCTGTCCCAGCGCCCGTTCGCAGTCTGAGGCCGCAGCGAGTTAAGAGACCACCAGACGTGGAACCTGGACCTACTACTATTGCTGTTCCAGTACCCTGCCGCCTTCCGAGACCGCAGGGAGTTAGAACTCCACCAGATATGTGTCCAGGGCCTGCTGCTGTTGATCTCTCAGCGCCCGTCTGCAGTCTGAGACCGCAGCGAGTCAGAAAACCACCAGACGTAGACCCAGAACCTGCTGCTGTTGCTTTCCTGGTGCTCGCCGCAGTCTGAGACCGCAGCGAGTCAGAACACCACCAGACTTGTAACCAAAACCTGCTGCTGTTTCTGTTCTAGCGCCCGTCCGTAGGCCGAGACCGCAGCGAGTAAGAAAAGCACTAAACTTGGAACCAGGACCTACGGCTGTTGTTGCCTAGTGCCCTGCCGCAACCTGAGACTGCAGCTAGTCAGAAGACCACCAGACTTAGAACCAGGAGCTACTACTGTTGCTGTCCCAGTGCCCTGCCGCAGTCCGAGACCGCAGCGAGTCCGAACACCACCAGACTTGAAACTCGGACCTGCGGCTGTTGCTGTTCTAGCGCCCGTCCATAGTCCGAGGCCGCAGCGAGTCAGAAGACCACCAGACTTGGAACTGTGACCTAAGGCTGTTGCTGTCCTAGTGCCCTGCCGTCGTCCGACACCGCAGCGAGTCAGAACACCACCAGACTAAGAACCAGGACCTACGGCTGTTGCCTATCATAGTGCCCGCAGCAGTCTGAGACCGCAGCGAGTCAGAAAACCACCAGACGTAGACCCAGAACCTGCTGCTGTTGCTTTCCCGGTGCTCGCCGCAGTCTGAGACCGCAGCGAGTCAGAACACCACCAGACTTGGAACTAAAACCTGCTGCTGTTTCTGTTCTAGCGCCCGTCCGCAGGCCGAGACCGCAGCGAGTAAGAAGACCAACAAACCTGGAACCAGGACCTACGTATGTTGCTGTCCTAGTGCCCTGCCGCAGTCCGACTCCGCAGCGAGTCAGAACACCACCAGACTTGGAACCAGGACCGGCTTCTATTGCTATCCTAGCGCCCGTCCGCAGTCTGAGACCGCAGCGAGTCAAAAGACCACCAGACTTGTTACCAGGACCTATGCTGTTGCCTATCATAGTTGCCGCCGCAATCTGAGACCGCAGCGAGTCAGAAGACCACCAGACTTATAACCAGGACCTGTTGCTGTTGCTCTTCAGGTACATGCCGCAGTATGAGACCGCAGCGAGTCAGAACACCACCAGACTTGGAACCAAAACCTGCTGCTGTTTCTGTTCTAGCGCCCGTCCGCAGGCCGAGACCGCAGCGAGTAAGAAAAGCACCAAACTTGGAACCAGGACCTACGGCTCTTGTTGCCTAGTGCCCTGCCGCAACCTGAGACTGCAGCTAGTCAGAAGACCACCAGACTTAGAACCAGGAGCTACTACTGTTGCTGTCCTAGTGCCCTGCCGCAGTCCGACACCGCAGCAAGTCAGAACACCACCAGACTAAGAACCAGGACCTACGGCTGTTGCCTGTCATAGTGCCCGTAGCAGTCTGAGACCGCAGCGAGTCAGAAGACCACCAGACCTATAACCAGGACCTGTTGCTGTTGCTTTCCAGGTGCCCGCCGCAGTCCGATTTCGCAGCGAGACAGAACACCACCAGACTTGGAACCAGGACCTGCTGCTGTTGCTGTCCTAGCGCCCGTCCGCAGTCCGAGACCGCAGCTAGTCAGAAGACCACCAGACTTGGAACCAGGACCTACTACTGTTGCTGTCCCAGCGCTAGTCCGCAGTCCGAGACCGCAGCGAGTCAAAACACCACCAGACTTAGAACCAGGACCGGCTGCTGTTGCTTTTCCAGAGCCCGTCCGCAGTCCGAGACTGCAATGAATCAAAAGTCCACCAGACTTGGAACAAGGACCTACGGTTGTTGCTGTCCTAGTGCCCGCCGCAACCCTAGACTGCAGCGAATCAGAAGACCACCAGACTTAGAACCAGGAGCTACTACTGTTGCTGTCCCAGTGCCCTGCCGCAGTCCGAGACCGCAGCGAGTCAGAACACCACCAGACTTGAAACTCGGACCTGCGGCTGTTGCTGTTCTAGCGACCGTCCATTGTCCGAGGCCGCAGCGAGTCAGAAGACCACCAGACTCGTTACCAGGACCTACGGCTGTTGCCTGTCATAGTTTTCGCCGCAGTCTGAGACCGCAGCGAATCAGAAGACCACCAGACGTAGACCCAGTACCTGCTGCTGTTGCTTTCCCCGGTGCTCGCCGCAGTATGAGACCGCAGCGAGTCAGAACACCACCAGACTTGGAACCAAAACCTGCTTCTGTTTCTGTTCTAGCCCCTGTCCCAGGCCGAGACCGCAGCGAGTATGAAGACAAGCAAACCTGGAACTATGACCTACGGCTGTTGCTGTCCTAGTGCCCTGTCGCAGTCCGACTCCGTAGCGAGTCAGACTTGGAACCAGTACCTGCTGCTATTGCTGTCCCAGCGCCCGTCCAAAGTCCGAGACCGCAGCTAATCAGAACACCACCAGACTTGGAACCAAAACCTGCTTCTGTTTCTGTTCTAGCCCCTGTCCCAGGCCGAGACCGCAGCGAATAAGAAGACCAACAAACCTGGAACCAGGACTTACGGCTGTTGCTGTCCTAGTGCCCTGTCGCAGTCCGACTCCGTATCGAGTCAGCCTTGGAACCAGTACCTGCTGCTATTGCCTCTCCCAGCGCTCGTCCGCAGTCCGACACCGCAGCGAGTCAGAACACCACCAGACTAGGAACCAGGACCTACGGCTGTTGCCTGTCATAGTGCCCGCAGCACTCTGAGACCGCAGCGAGTCAGAAGACCACCAGATCTATAACCAGGACCTGTTGCTGTTGCTTTCCAGGTGCCCGCCGCAATCCGATTTCGCAGCGAGACATAACACCACCAGACTTGGAACCAGGACCTGCTGCTGTTGCTGTCCTAGCGCCCGTCCGCAGTCCGAGACCGCAGCTAGTTAGAAGACCACCAGATTTGGAACCAGGACCTACTACTGTTGCTGTCCCAGCGCTAGTCCGCAGTCCGAGACCGCAGCGAATCAAAACGCCACCATACTTAGAACCAGGACCGACTGCTGTTGCTTTTCCAGCGCCCGTCCGCAATGCTTCTATAGTACACGGGTAACTTTAAAGGTTTTTGTAATCACTTATTTTTATTGAAGCTGCAACTTCCAAATGTTCAGAGTTGTTCAGAGTATTCGTCCTTAACACCTATGCAAGATTTCATCCGTAAAACTAATTATCAAAGCACTTACACCAGTCATCTTCGAGGTGGAATATACGGCATTGATAAAGGCTGCAGTGCTTCATCATCAGTGTCAAATTTTATACCTTTCAACGATAATATAACTTTTGGAAATAAATAAAAGTCACAAGGTGCTATGTCTGGTTAATATGGTGGATGAGTGACTAATTGGACCCTAGAGTTGGCTAAAAAGTCTAATGTTTAAGCTGAGGTGTGCAGTCTTGTATTGTCATTGTGAAGAAGGACTCCTCTAAGTCGAGCTCTTAGTCTGCTTTACCTGATTTTTCAAATACAGATGGAAGGTATTTTGTTGTATATCAGTCACTATTTACTGTCTTTCGATCTTCTAACCTGAACAAACCTGAATACATCTTTTACTAGATTGTCCTGTTTTTCAAGACAACAGAATCGAAAATAATTTAATAGTAGCAGATCAAAGTATTTTTATTTCCAGTAAATAAATTTTTATTAAATTCAATATCTTTTGTATATATATTTTAAATTATAAAGCAACAAATATATTTTAAGAAACTGATAATATATGTCGAATCGTGTCCACTCACTGTGGGATCGTGTCGACTCTCGGTCGAATTGGGGTTGTGGTGTCGACTTGGGGTGTTGACTTACTGTGGGAGTTCTGTGGACTCACTGTCGAATCCTGGCGAGTTGTGTGGTTGGGTGGATATAATTGGATTGATGGCGCAGTCTTGGTCGAATGGTGGTTTTCCACAGGGGAAGAACGAGCACACCTGGGTGGGGTATAAAATAAGACCCTGCGAAAGGGAGAATGATGAGATTGGACTGGAGGTATTTGGCTTTTCACATGATGGAGCGTACACTACCTTGGTTTGAGCATACCTCGTTCGTAGCACGGTCACCTCCCTTCTTCTTTCTTCTTGTCTGAGATCATCGTCATTAACTCTCTCGACTTCTCATTGGTGGAGATCCTTCCACGTGATCTCTGATGATTCTCTATCAATTGATCATGCTCAAAGGTGATTGGTTGTTGATTTGTCATGCTTAAATGTGATTGGCTTAGTACCTCCATTGTCGCCGTGATTGCAATTCTCCAGAAAGAAGAAGGCCTTTGAACATAAGTTTTATGGGTCCAGGGTAGTGACCTTTACTTCCTGGATGATGCAACCCTGTTAATTGTTCTTTTCCCAATTCGCGAGACCTAACTTTTATTAAACATTTTGACGATATATTTTGCATAGATTGTGGTGGTGTTACATATTCCTATATATAGATTATCACATATATATTGTCGCGTGTTTACCCTGCTGGTTCTTTGCGACAACACGCTTCTTCCCTTCGTGGTTCACCCACCCGGGCTCCGGTTGCTCTTCCCTGCGGCTTTTCCCCGCAGGCCACCCAAAGACTTCCTGAGTTCCACCTCTCCTGTGGAAACTCCCTTCTTCTGGCAGTATCTCTCGGCCTTAACACTGGTGGGGGGACACGAGAGACTTACCAGAAGAGTAGCAGCAGCAGCAGTAGCCTGGTGACGATGGCAGTGGCAGAGTAACGACAGGAGGCAGCACGCAGACTTGAAGCACTTTTTTTATTGTCATCTATTACTAACATTAAATCTAAATAAAACAACAGACAATGGGTATTTACATGACCCTACATCCTGGGGCCAACACAAAAGAATATTTACATCCAACCTCCCCAGGAAACGGGACCACAGCAGTCGGCGACTCCCACATCGGTCAGCAAGGGAATCCGGCGAAAGCGTCATCTATTGGCGGAGGTTTTAACCGTTTAGAGGCCTTACACGTAACACTGCCTCCCCCTCAAGGCGGATCGTCCCGATCCGGCCTCATCGCTTCCGTCACCCCGATGTCACGCCTCTCGCTGGTGCCGCTTCTCTTGCTGGAACTGCCCATCTCGCTGGAATCGCCTTTCTCGCGGGAGCCAATCTTTCTCGCTGGAGCCGCCCCTCTCGCCGGAGTCGCCCCCTCGCCGGAGCCGTCCTTATCGCCGGGATCGCCTCTCCCGCCGGAGCCGCCCCTTTCTCCGGAGCCGTCCCTCTCGCCGGAGCCGCCCCTTTCGCCGGTACCGCTTCTCACGTAGGAACCGCTTCTCACGCCGGAGGCACCTCTCATGCTGACTCAGCCTCTTATGCCGACTCCGCTTCTTATAGCGGCACCGCCTTTCGTGCCGGAGGCGCCTCTCATGCCGGCACCGCCTCTTATGCTGGTACCACCTTTCTCGCCGAGACCACCTCTCTCGCCAGGACCATTCATCCCGCCGGGTCTCCTCTCGCCGGTACCGCTTTTCTCGCTGGCACCGTTTCTCTTGCCGGGACCACTCTTTTCGCCGGGACCATTCATCTCGCCGGGACCATTCATCTCGCCGGGACCATTCCTCTCGCCGGGACCATTCCTCTCGCCGGGGGCACCGCTTCTCTCGCCGTAGCCGCTTTTCTCGCTGGCACCGCTTCTCCCGAGGGCACTGCTTCCCTCGCCGGTACCGCTTTTCTCGCTGGGGCCACTTCATTCGCGAGTCCGCGTGACGCAGATTCAAGGTCTGTCCAGGAGGCTCCTCAATCAGGCCCTCCATTCCACGCAATTCCCCCCTGTGACCCGGCTCGACTTCCAGTCCTCGGGACTCTGCCCGGCCCTCGCTGTCATCATCCAAAGCTGTCATGGCCGCACCTGTCCCATTTTGCCAGTGGGCCTTCATTCGAGACAGCAGCCTCTCCATCTCTAAGTGTCTGAGAAGCCTTTTCTCTTCGCTTTCCTTTTCTAATAGAAGCCATTCCTCTTTTCTTCGGCGCATTCTTTCCTCACTTTCCCTTTCCAACAGAAGCAATTCCTCTTTTCTTAGACGCCTTCCCTCTTCGAACTCTTTTTTCATCCGAAGTATTTCCTCCTCCGTTCGGCGCTTTAATCTGTCGTACTCCTCCCAGTGTTCCTGCAGCCTCCGGTCGATTTTGGCCAGCGAATCCTGCTCAGAGGCCATCCCTTGGCCTCTCACGTCAATGGGCCTTTGTCAGCAACCCCCAAAAAAAAAACTTTTTTAATAAAAAGCCTCCTGGTGACCTCCACGAGGAAGAATCCCACTTCTGACACCAGTTGTCGCGTGTTTACCCTCTGGTTCTCTGCGACAACGCGCTTCTTCCCTTCGTGGTTCACCTACTCGGGCTCCGGTTGCTCTTCCTTGCGGCTTTACCCCGCAGGCCACCCAAAGACTTCCTGAGTTCCACCTCTCCTGTGGAAACTCCCTTCTTCTGGCAGTATCTCTCGGCCTTACCACTGGTGGGGGGACACGAGAGACTTACCAGAAGAGTAGTAGCAGCAGCAGTAGCCTGGTGACGATGGCAGTGGCAGAGTAACGACAGGAGGCAGCACGCAGACTTGAAGCACTTTTTTTATTGTCATCTATTACTAACATTAAATCTAAATAAAACAACAGACAATGGGTATTTACATGACCCTACATCCTGGGGCCAACACAAAAGCATATTTACATCCAACCTCCCCAGGAAACGGGACCACAGCAGTCGGCGACTCCCACATCGGTCAGCAAGGGAATCCGGCGAAAGCGCCATCTATTGACGGAGGTTTTAACCATTTAGAGGCCTTACACGTAACAATATATTGCTTATTGAACATATTGCTAGACACTTCTTTCTTTTGTACACAGTTCTTTTTTCTCGTTTTTTTCTCTCTTTCTCATTGTTAACATCATATGACTATCCTATTGACGGCCTAAAAGTATTGTATTAATCGTTTTCTTTTTTCTCTTTCTCTTTGTTAACATCATATGACTATCCTATTCACGGCCTAAAGGTATTCTATATATATGTATATACAAATGTAAAGGCATACGTGTATGACAGCGCCAGTGTTCCTAGGGGGACATAGCGATTTAAATTGAAATAAAATAAAAATAAAACAATATCAATGAAACCACTTTATTTTAAAAGAGCGACCATTTGTTTTCCAACAAATCGAGCTCTGTGAACTTTCTTAGGAGGAGATAATTTTGAAGAGCACCAAAGAGTAGATCGCCGTTTTGTTTGTCGCCTGATTTGCCTATATCATTTATTTTCCACATGAAATTATACCATTTACCGCGACCAGGTTTTTGGTCTTCAGTAAGGCTGTGAGGCACCCATCTATTAACAAGTTTTCTGTATTTTAAATGATCATTAATGATGGTGTTTATTGATGCTGATCCAATGCCCATACCTTTCTCTAACTGCTGATACTCAATTTTTAGAGCTTTCTAAGTAAAAATCTTACAAGCTCAATTTTTAGAAGTGAAGTTGGACAAAAGCGTACTGCAGAAATTGTCTCAAATAAGGCTGCTCCCACTAGTGAAAGAGACCCCCTAGAGTTCCAGCCTACTCTTGGAACCTCTGCGTCAAAGGAGCCAGTCCAGTGACACCTAAGGGGCACAAGACACCAGAAAAGTAGTTTTTTTTATATATATTTGGTTATAAAATTATATGATTATAATATATTAAATATATTGATTTAATATATATATATATCATCTTGCTTACATTCTTTTTTATATTCCTAATTGTTAGGTTTTTTTATTCGTATTATTATTGTATTTTATCAATTAATTATAATTCATATTCATAGAATTTTATTGTTAATTTATTATTCTTAAATCGTACTGTAATTCTCTTTTGTTGTTTGAAATAAATCGAATTGAATCGAATTGAGTCAGCTAGTTCTTTTTAGAAGAAACTTTAAAGAAAACGTGCTAACATTTTTTGGTGCCGAAACCCGTGAAAGAAGTAGAAGAAGTCATAGAAATAAAGAAAGGTAAGGTTTTGAATACTAATCTTTAAAATATGGAAACAGAAATCTTAATTTTTGAATCTCTGATTAAAAGTTTAGAATTGATAAAGGCAGATGTATAATATAATTTAGAAGGCAATGATAAATATGTATTTATGCAAAATAAAGAAGACTTGTTAAATTTAAAAGCTAGCTTTGATAATCAATATGTGAAATTAGTAAAATATAAAGGCATTAATGGTGAAGAAAATTTAAGGTATCTTTTGAGGCAAAGTCTAATATCAATTCTTTTTCGATAAAAATAAATAGATCGCTAGGAAATTTGAATAAAAATACATTTTCTGATGAAACGCATTTAGAACTTCCCAAATTTAAATTGCCCACCTTTAGTGGTGATATTTCAGATTGGCTGAGTTTTAAGGAAATTTTTATTAGATCTATTGATCAAAATCCAACACTGGGAAATTTTCAAAAACTTCAATATTTAAATTCGGCACTAAAACGAAATGCCGCTAGACTTATTAGGGCGCTCAATATTTCTGATGAAAATTATCCTATTGCCTGACAAACCTTGGTCAATAGATTCGATAAAAAAAGTGAATTGGCTTTTAAACAAATTCAAAATTTGTATTATCTAAAAATTACATCTAAAATACATCATCTTGCAAGGGGCAAGGTGTTACCTTTCCCAGTGGCCTCAAAAATAGTACAAACCGACTTTTATGTTTATTACTTGCTTTCTGGTGCAGACACAATTGAAGAAGCTACATGTCATATTCGTGGAGTCAATAATCTTCTTTCTTCAGCCGGATTTTCTCTTAGGAAATGGAGATCAAACGTCCCAGAGGTCCTTTCTGGATTTTCAGAACAGGTTGAAGATGGGCATAATCTTCGGGATTTTGAGAATGATTCATGTGTCAAAATACTTGGTATTTGTTGGAATCCTTCCTTGGACATTTTTCAGATTCTTGTTAATGACATTCCAGCACAAAGAATTCTAAAAGACATTTGTTGTCCCACATCTCCAGAATCTTTGATCCTATAGGCTGACTGTCCCCGTTTATTATTCGTTTTAAAATTTTGCTTCAATCACTTTGGAAACAGAAGTTGAATTGGGATGATCCCTTGCCTGATACTTTGTGCTCTCAATGGAAGAAAATCGAAAATGAATTATCCGTATTAAATAAAATTCAAATTCCTAGATACTTCTCGTGCAGAGGAGCTTCACTTTCTGTTGAACTTCATGGTTTTTGTGACTCTTCAGAAGTTGCATATGCGGCAGTATTTTATATAAGATCTCATTTCAAATCGGGCCAAGTGAAAGTTTCTCTGATTGCTTCCAAGACGAGGGTAGCTCTTCTGAAAATGATTTCCATACCACGGCTGGAGCTGTGCGCTGCTCTTCTTCTCGCAACTTTATACGATTCTATTCGCAATTCTTTATGCTTACAAATTGATAGAGTATTTTTATGGACTGATTCCAAAATTGTTCTCAGCTGGATTAAATCTAAATCTAGACATTTGAAACCATTTGACGGAAATAGGATTGCTGAAGTTCAAAGATTGACTTTACATTCGTCCTGGCATTATGTCATTTCGAAAGATAATCCTGCAGACTGCGCTTCCAGAGGTAAAACTCCTTCAGAGCTGGTGGATCACTCTCTTTGGAGGCGAGGACCAACTTGGCTCTCGGATGTGAACTTTGAAGATCCAATTCAAACTCAATATGATTTTCGGAAAGAAATTTCAGGTGAAAGACGAAAAACTTTCTCTTATTTTCATTCCATTTATCTTCTTTTCCTCGACTTCATTTTCATATACTCAAATATTAATGAACTTGTTAGAATTACAGCATGGATTTATAGATTTGTATTCAATGTCCAATGTTCTTTAAATGAAAGAAAGAAAGAACATCTATCTTCAAGCGCGAATTGACAAGTTCAATTCACAATATCATTGGTTTCATTCAAAGTTCTGAATTTCAATCAGAAATTACCTGTTGCAAACAAAAGAAATCTTTACCAACTAACTCAAGGCTTTTATCTTTAAATCCTTTCATTGACGAATCTGGACTATTACGGGTTGGGGGAAGATTACGTCATTCCATTCTGCAATTTGATGAAATGCATCCAAAAATATTGCCAAGAGATCATTTTATCACGGAATTAATAGTGCGACAGTGTCATCTGGATCATTTACATTCTGGTCTTCAACTGACCATGTCAGCACTACGATTACGATATTGGATTCCTGCAGGCAGAAGTTTGGTCAAGAAAATAATCCACCAATGCACGGTGTGTTTCAGGGCAAAACGCCAAGTTACCAAGCAAATCATGTGAGATCTGCCTATGCACCGAATTGTGAAATCAAGTCCGTTCACTAAAACTGGAATCGACTTTGCAGGACCGTTTTTGATGAAACCAAACATCAAAAGATCCAAAGTAAAATTAAAATCATATGTTGCTTTATTTGTATGTTTCTGCACAAAAGCAATTCATATAGAAATTGTATCAGACCTATCTTCAGCGGCTTTCCTCGCAGCTCTCAAGCGGTTTATTTCTCGTCGAAGAAATCCTTCTGATATATTTAGTGCTAACGGGATCAACTTTTAGGGGAGCTAACAACCTTCTCCGAGAGCAGTTTGATATATTGAAAGCTTCAACAATTCAAAAATTCATATCTAATGAACGAATCAACTGGCATTTTATACCTCTTCCGCCCCAAATTTCGGAGGTATCTGGGAGGCTGGAATAAAATCTTTCAAATTTCATCTTTTCAGATGCTTAAAGTCTCAGATAATCACATTTGAAGAGCTGAGTACTCTGACAACTCAAATAGAAGATTGCTTAAATTCGCGACCTATTTGTCCTCTAAGTTCAGATTCAGACGATTTTAATCCTCTTACAGCAGGACACTTCTTAATCGGGAGACCCTTAACTGCCCCTCCAGAATCTAATGATGATGATGTTCCGATAAACTACCTCGATCGCTGGAGCCTAAATCAAAAAATTAAAAATGCATTTTGGAAACGTTGGAATCGAGAATACCTTGACAATTTGCAACAACTCCTAAAATGGCAAAAATCCTCGCCCAACATTAAGGAAGGTGACCTCATCTTGCTCAAGGATGCCATATCACCACCAGCAATGTATTGGAGCCTTGGTCGCATCACCAAAGTCTTTCCGGGAGCGGACGGAAAAGTTCGAGTGGTCGAGGTGAAGACCAAGCACCAATAACGCCTTACTAGAACTGTCTCTAAAATAGTACCATTACCTTTTGCTGAGGACTAAGTTAGTCCACCGGGGTGGAGTATGTTAGGTTTATTATTATTATTGTATTTTATTAATTAATTATAATTCATATTGATAGAATTTTATTGTTTCTTATCATTATTTTTTTGTTTTTGTTTTTCTTCTTCTCTTTTCTTTTGTGTTAAAAATACAACTAAATTGCATTAAATCGTAATGTAATTATCTTTTACTGTTGAATTAAATCGAATTGAATCGAATTGAGTCAGCTCGTTCTTTCTAGAAGAAACTTCAAAGAAAAAGTGCTAACACTAAATATCTAAATAGTAAAGTATAAGTTATATTTTTCGCTAATATACATATAATTAATATTTTATAAAACCCTAAATTAAACTTAAAATACCCACAATATATCACATAGACCCAAACTTCTACATAGAAAAAAAATTCAATAAAACTGATTGCCTTTAACTTGTAGAAGCTTCGAGAAATAAAAGCATATTTAAATACTGCATTGAACCCCAAAGGGCATATAAAATTATAAAGATATCTAATTCACATATAACTTGTAAAGTCCTTAAACCTAAAGAATTACGGGCGATGATTCCGTTTAAAGAGCAAAGGTTTTGGCCACAAGTTATTTCTCAAATATAAACGATAAACTTCTTGACTAAGGCGAGTTTAACAGCAACAGACATTGACCATTTCTGCCTTATCTATAAGCGTGCAGTGTTCAGTCTAGTGTATTGCTTCAAAGCCTTGGAAGAAATATTGGGAAAGATACCTGTTTTTCCAGATCATGAATATATTTGTCTAGGTTTAAAATGTCATAAATTGTGGGATATATTATGCTGATAAAAATTAAATAAATTACTTACCGCCAATTTTTAAAATAAATGTTCGTTTTTTAGAGCTTGCTGGTCTTGCCGATTTTTAATATTTAAGCAAGACCCCAAATCTCCCAAAAATATTTGTAAAATTGGTCATTAATTTTTCTCAACATTTCTAGGTAATGTTCGAGGAAGAATAATTTAAAAGACTGGGAGTTTAATATTTACGAAGGCCTCACAACCACCAACAGCCTCCTTAAAGCATCTTCATCCAATTTTATCAATTTATATAATGTTGAATTGAGTAGATTTTTTTTTATAATCAATTTCTATAAACAATACCTTTTCAAGTAACTAAACCTATCAAAATTAAAGGTGAGACCTGAAGAAACAAACATTCCATCACTGGAATTCCGCTAGGCGCAAGAGATTCAGACATTGAATATATTTAGCTATTTTTTTACTTTAAAAAATAATAAGTAAGGGGGGTCGGTGGAAGGCTGGTTAAACCGTTTGGGTTTCGACCTCTACGACCCGGGATCGAATCCCGCATTGGACATTTTTTTCTGTTTAAAAAATAAAATGCTCTAATGGCCCCCGATTCTTGCAGAAGTCCAACCCCACCAGCGAGTGCAAGTAACCAAACGGGGCTCTGGCACATTTGTAAGTGCAGAGTCGAACTACTTTTCACATGTGTAGACATGTGGTGCTCTTACAGTAAAAGCAGTCGCTAACTACCCACCATGATTATCATGGCTTGTACCACGTGTACTAGGGATAAGCAAAAAAAAAAAAGTTCCGCAACAAATTACTTCCCTTTATATTGTTCAATTAAAATGTATAAATTGAATCTCCATTGTTCCAGAAACATATTCATACAAGCATGAGATAATTTAAATTATGGAGATGCCATGATCTAAAATGTAAGTGATTCAAATATATATTTATTACCATTAAATAAATATTTATAAAAATTCCGAATTAAAATTCGGGAATATATTGTGAATTTTATTATCACTGAGACCAAGGGCTTCAGTAAAGAACTTGAAGGCGGCGCTGCCGGTGGCGTCCGCATTATCGATTGGCGCCTTGCTGAGAGAGGACAAGTAAACCTGTTTGCTGCTCGGTAAGTCTTATAGTTTGTTATTTTGAACTGCTTTTATCGTCAAAAATATTTATTAACACACTTAATTATCTAGTGTAAATATTTGTAAAGTATTTAAGTCAGTTTTCCACTCTTCGTCCAAAAGGTTTGAAAAACCTTAGTCAAAATGGCGTCGGTTGGAAGCCCCTTGTGGTCGCCATCTTGGTCCGAGACCGAGCAAAATAACAACAATTAATATATATTTTCTATTAATATTTTAATATGAAGATGTATTAATATATTAATAGATATATATATAAATATTACTTACAAAACGATTAATTTTGAGATATATATTATTGTATTGTGCAAGCAACATTAAAAATGGCGTCCATATCGATACTCGAGGACGCCATTTTATACAATACACAATATTTATTTTACATTAGCATATTACATATTTATTCCTAAAATTTGACGAGTATGTTCAATTATTGCTCTTTGTCAAATTTTCTCTTTATATTTGAAGAGATTAGTACCACCGAAATTGTAAACGATAACATCTCCTACTTCTACCAATTTATAAACTTTATTACAAATGGACTTTTAAAAATCTATTTACAATTTGATTCATATAAATTTTATTTTGATATCATATTTTAACAATAAAACATATCTTGATTTATAAAATGAAAACTTCTTCTGATATGTTACTTTATAAATACAAGCCATCAACAATAAATTATTAAAGAAGTGATGTTTATTATCTGGATAATGCCAATTATATCCCAATGTCATGAGAGAGACACTTTCAAACATTTTATTGCGCACATATCGATCTTTTTCTTGAGATGTAGATAATCAGAAACAATATTTGTGAGTATTTTATATATTACAAAAATACATTTTCAATGTTAGTTTTCTCTCCATTTGCTTTTGGATATAAATAATATATTAGTATTAATAAAATATTTGATTTTATGTATATCAATGTATTTCTTAATGAGATAATAAACACGAACATAAACACATGCGCACATGTCATTTGCGCATATATCGATCTTCTTCTAGAGATGTAGATGTCCAATTAGAATATATTATTCACGTTTTCTATATCACAAAATATAGTTCGCAATATCAAATACGATCACCGATATGAAAATTTATATGAAAAAAACAATAGAAAAAAATAAAAGATAAGTGGGTCAGGTGTTGATATTAAAAATAAAGGAGGCATCTCCTGACCACGAGCACATGTGCTTTTTAGATGGCCGAGCGCCATCTAGTGGAGCAAGAATAAACTAAACGTTTATTTAGCTTGCTCCGTGATATTTGGCCAACCCAATTTCTTGATAAATCAAGAAAAGTCATACAAGTGGTTACAGTCTACTCCACGCTGACGAGCGCCAACAGCGCGAAACGCGTTCGTGGATGACTTTTCTTGATTTATCAAGAAATTGGGTTGGCCAAATATCACGGAGGAAGCTAAATAAACGTTTAGTTTATTCTTGCTCAACTAGATGGCGCTCGGCCATCTAAAAAGCACATGTGCTCGTGGTCAGAAAATTTATATATAAATATATAATGAAATAATATTGATATTTTGAAATTGTTTTCCAAATTTGTATCAATATATATATACTAAGGCGTTTATGAAAATATATGTGCAGAGGTCAATTGCACACAAAGCCTCTTAAGGATTTTACCCTGTATATATATATACATGTTTTTCTTTGTCATTAATTAAGGGATTATGGAAATTATTTTAAAAACATTTTAGAATATATAAATTATTATAGTATTTGATCAGATATTGCAACAAAAATATTAAAATATTATTCAATATATACTTCTAAAATATATTTTATTTTCAGATAAGACCTACTTCTAATGATGACCTTTGAATAACCAGAAGAGAACCACAATGAAAATTTCAACTGAGATGGCGTTTTTAAACGGAAGAGGAAAATTCAAGGTAGGTATAAATATAATTTTTGTATCGAAAATTTATTAAAGTTTTATATAGTTGAAACCTAATCGACGACTTCATTCATTGAACCTGCTATCAGCGGCAATAACAGCTTCTACACGCTGTCTAAACCAACTGCAGGTTGTAATCAGATGGGTCTTGTGAATGTTTGCCATTGTATCCACTATAGCAGATCTCAGAGCTGCAACAGTGTTGTGGGAATGACTATTGGAGTCCCTCTCAACTACGCCCCTCAAATAATAGTGCAGCGGATTGACATCTGGTAGGTGGAAGGTAAGTGTGACATTGATTATGATCTTATCGTCTGAGTCAAAATAGATCACTCCTGGCATTCCTGGTTGTTTGAGCTTGTACAGAAGGCACTTGGCTCTGGTCAAGCGGTTCGCCTGCTTCTTTCAGACATGAAATATTTTCCCCGTATCATGTATGATTTGTAACGGAGGTCCTCATGAACCACACGTCGGATGGTAGCCTCATCGACCTGAAGCTCTCTGGCGAGTGCCCTCATCGATTTCCCAGGGTTCTCATCGGTCAAATCTTGGACATGATTTATAAAGTCTGGCGACCTGATACTGTCTGAACGTCGAAAATGTTGTTTCCTTTAGGAAACTTACGCCACATCACCATTTGCAGCTCCCAATTCTCTCCGAATTTTGAAAACAAATGATCGAGCGACTTTCAAGGATGCAGCAGATTATGAATCGGTATGTCCTGCAGCCAAAGAGGCAATAACTGCAGGCCTCCTAATTTCTTACGTAAGAGTAGGTTCTGCCATGTCTACCTGCAACAAAAAGCTATGTTACTATTACACACAGGAAAGTGGGACACCTATATTGTGTGTCTCAAGTAGCTGCCACACTCAATATATATATGTGATATCTTGGGACCTCTGGGACCAGTGTTACCTGATGCTAGACGAACCTCGATGTCAACTCTACCGTGCAGTCGTGGTGGAAGGCGACACAGCTGGGCCAAAGGTGAAATAAAATTTTTAAAATTAATTGAAATGAGTTGGTATATAACATGGGGTTGATTTCTGTATATCCATAAGAGATAATAAAGCATAAACAACTAATACTAAACATACAAGTAAAAATAAAAATATGAATAAAATATTTAATAGAGAACATATAATGATTATAGGTAAAAATAAAAACGATTGGATGGGAAAATCATGATCTCTTCGTGATGGGCGTTAGAAAGGGTTGAGGGGTTAGTTATTACTTGGTTGAGGCAATGTCACTTTGACTCAAGTCCCAAACCATTTAATGTGCACGGCGCGGAAAACCTAGGCCATGTTTCACATGTAAATTTAAGGACCGAATAAAGTTACAGTACCACAATCGAAAAGATAAGGGTGATTGTTATGGGTTTTAGTAATTAGTCGTTAAGACGTACGCATGCAGGATAAATGAGGGCGAAGATCAGTGACCAGAAATCAAAGTTTTAATTAGAGTCGTCAGGGGCTTAGCGAGAAAAAGAGTAAAATAAAAAAAAAAGATGTGCCAGCGTGTGGCATGAGAGTGCCCTGGAATATATAAAAAAAATACAATTTGCACGTATCCAAGCCAGAAGTTGGGATAGGTAAATCTGGGGGACGGTGTGTCAAGATTGTTAATTACGAAATCAAAGTAGGTCAAGTCTAGCCTGCGAAGGAGTTAAAAGTTCCTGCGGAAAAGGGTTAGTATTTATTAAGAAGTAACCTTTAAAGTGGTTGTTTAAGAGGTTATTGAAAATTGCCCTGTTTTTAGATCATGATTTTTAGTTTGATTATAAAAGAATATATCATTGAGATATGAAATTACGAAATTAAGGCTTTGCATATAGCGTTAAAAGGATTTGAAAAATCGAAAATAGAATTGCGAAGTTAAATGCAAAGTAATCTTTTAAAAAAAGTAAAAATAGTGATGATATGATACAAAGATTAACACACTACAGCAGTATATAAGGGGTAATAGAAAGTGAAAATATTAAATGAAAACAAAAAAAGCAATAATGTACTCGATAGCATTGAACATGGTAGCGGAAGATGAAACAATGTAAATAACATCGAATTTATAAAGTGAGAGAAAATATAAAATAACAAATGCAAATTAGTCATATAAGCATGAAATATAACTTGAGATTATTAGATATGAAAGATTAAATATAAAGTTGATTATAAAATAGAGTCATAAAGTAAAAGTAAATAAGTTTTGGTAAAGAAAAATAAAATAAAATGACAATAATCAAAACTGATTGGTTGACGTAAATAAAAAAAAAACAATTATAAGAGCTATATAATGATTATATAAAGAATATTAAAATGAAAAAAAAATGTTCATCGAGAAAGAAGAGCAAGTAAGATTATACGTAGAAATTATATATCGTGAAAGAATGGAAAGTTGTAGGCCAAATGAATGTTCCTGTTTTTTAGGATGGGTGGAGAGAGCTTTAAATTGTCCTCGATTGATATCTTTGGTCTTGTTGGCCTAAGTTTTTCTAACTTATCGAATTTGTTTTATGTTAGACGTGACTCGTGGATCATTGTTTCCAACTGTGAAACTTACCGAGTCCTAATGTTGTCGATTTTTTGTTCCCTGCGCCACGTTTAGGTGAAAACGTGATTCTTCCTAAAGCGGCATTTATTCTGTGTGTGCAGGAGAAACACGGCGATCTATTCTAACCGATAAAGGGTTGTTGTTGTTTTGTTTTTTTTTTAAAAAACATGTGTGGGTGTGTGTGATTTTTAGGTAAAATTTTGTCCTTGGATCTAAGTGTCGATGTTAAGTTGACAAGTTAATCGAGGGCGAGAGAATGTTAGTGAACAGATTTGTTAGTAACTGTAAAATAACGTGTTAAGCAAGTTATTAGTAGCTAAACGGGATATCGGCGTAGAAATTGGTTAGGGATTAGAACGATGTATAGTAAAAGGTACGCACTAATATTTAATTTAATAGGTAGCGAAAAATCCATTAGAGTGACATCGGGCAAGAACGATGGGTCGTTAAAGAAAATGTCGACTGTTTGTTTGCTCGGGGGGCGAGGGGAGCGAACCTATTTTTAATGTGATTCCGGATTTAGGTCAGGGGGCCTTTGT
This sequence comes from Cordylochernes scorpioides, assembly GCA_030710605.1. Classification (NCBI taxonomy): domain Eukaryota; kingdom Metazoa; phylum Arthropoda; class Arachnida; order Pseudoscorpiones; family Chernetidae; genus Cordylochernes; species Cordylochernes scorpioides. The sequence continues at coordinate 108,911,050 of CP092886.1, read as the reverse complement.
GAGGTTGCTTGCTTGGTGGTTGTCTCCCACCTTTGTAAACGCGGTTCTTGCCTGGTTTTCTGATGGCTATGTATTCGTGACATCTTTTTTATTTAGGGGTCGATTGGGTCTGTTAATTCGGACTACGTTCGGAGATATAATTTCTATAATTGTAAACGCAAAAGCGTTTTGATTTGTAACGTTTGGTGACAAGCGTTATGGGATTGACATAGGGAGATACAGAGGTTGTAATTATCCTGTGTGTTCAAGCATTTGTTCGATTTGTGTTTGTATTTCGAAAATCCGGATATTGTATCTGTTGATATTAAATCGAATGGTTTTTGGCGGACTTAGTAAAAATGTTATTCATTGATATCGGGTTAGAATTGAATGAAATTGCGACTATCGACGTGAACAATGTGTGGTTAAATGTGTCACAGGCGTGATGAAGGCGTCTTTGGCCTGAAAAGTTAAAGAGTTTTGTGGTGTAGCTTTGTGACACGAAGCGAAAAAATTGTAAATGAAAAGGTGTCACGTGAAGTCTTTGTTTTGTACAAAATCTAATCTGTTTTACTAAGAATAACAAATTTACTAAAGTCATGGGTGCTGGTTGTACGAACATATCGATAATTTTTATATTGTTAGTGGATATGACACGTTTAATGTGAAAAAAATAATTTTTTGTGTGTGTGTTTAGTAGGGCGACGTAATAAAGCTTGTGTGGCTCGAAATTAGATTTGGGTGTGAAGTCGCGCACTAAAAATTTGTTGCCAATTGGAGAAAGTGATGAGAGAGGGAGTTGTTTATTTTGTTGAGAGAGATTTGTCGCTGATTAACTATGCATGTAAAAGGAAGGAGTGTAGTTATGTGGGAATTTAACGATTGGAATAATTTTGGAAGGCTGTGACTTAGGTTATTTCTGTCTAAAGCTATGAAAGAAAAGGACATAGGGGCGTTGAAAATGGGATTAGGAACATTATAATGAGGTTAAATAAGAGTGTTGGAGTTCACCACGTGTGAGCAACCCGTTCCAGGAGGGGAAAATTTAGTAAATGGGACAGTTGTATTAACCTGTCCATGGGACACGTGTTGCTTGCACGAGGTGAATTTGTATAAGGTAGTTGGTAGAGGTACATTATCTTGATACAGGAGTAGCTGAGGACAGTTTATAATTAGTAGAAATCGTTTTATGGAATTAAGGAATAAAATGCCAAAAGGCAAAGGTGTATCGATGATATGGAATTTTAGATTCCGCGTTATGTTACTTATTTTTACGTTTAAAAAGATATATTCTATGGTGAAAATATTGTTAGATATGGTATTAATAGTTAAGTTAAATGAATGGACAGGTATTTTTCTTTTACAAACTGATTTCTATTATTTTAAAAGTATTCTGCATAATTATAGCGATAGATGCTCCTGAATCAAGTAGTAGAGGTAGGTTTACATTATTGGACAGTTCAGCTCGAACGAGCAATTGTTCGACAAAAGTTATAGAAGGAGGAACCTACTGTTGTGCTGTCTTGTATGTCGGAACAGTCCTGGTCTTGTGCCGTGGTTGGAAGATCTTTGGGACAGTCAGAGTTCATTGTTTGCGCTGGGCTCGTGGTTTAGAGATGGTCGGGGGAGCAGTAACATACGCTCGCGTGTTGGTAACTCGGAGGGGTGCTTGCAGGAGTTTTGGTGGTTTTCTCAGTCTTGTAGAGTATTGTAGTTGGGCCCGATCTGCTTGGGCGTCGTAGTTGGTGAAGAAGCTCTGCGCCTCGTACGAACCATCGTAGCGTGGTAGCTCCACATCTCGCGATAGTCCTGTCACGGCAGAAAGCTGATGTAGCGTCGTCGTCAACCTCCCCAGGACATCTGACACCGGCGGCGGGGGCGTGACGTCTTCCTGGCTGGGGGCGATTTCCTCCGTTCTACCGAGAGTGTTTTCTTTCTTTGGAAAAGTGGTGTTTTCGCCACTTTCGGAGTCGGGATCGGACTCCATTGGTTCCTTTGGATCCTCCTCTCTTCCCTGTTCCATCTTTCTGTACAGACAGTGGTCTATTTGCTTACTTGTACCTTGGCGTCCACTATCCTGTCGACTCTTCGGACGGGGGAGTCTGTGATATCTTGGGACCTCTGGGACCAGTGTTACCTGATGCTAGACGAACCTCGATGTCAACTCTACCGTGCAGTCGTGGTGGAAGGCGACACAGCTGGGCCAAAGGTGAAATAAACAAACAAGAGATTCCACTAAGAAGCGTCTGAACGTCAAGAAGGAATGGGACGAGGAGAGAGAGATCTTTAGAGCAAGTGTTACCTTGGTGAGAGCCAAGCGCAGACTGCCTAACCTAGGTTCTCGATTTAACACCAAGACCTTTCTTCTTTCTAATTGGTTGACCTATTTAGGTGATTCTTTCCTAATTGGTGGGACTATGTCACGTGGCCGTTGGCTATTGGTTGACCTACTTAGGTATTGTCTTCTGATTGGGCCTGGCTTATCTCTTTGACGGAAGATATAACCGGTCTTGGCCAGGAAGTACTGGGCGTTAAACTTAGCTTTTATGGTTTCCGCGATCGTAAAATTGACTGTAGATTTATTACTAGTGGTGCTGGCTTTAAGCCTCTTTGTTAGGCCTTACTTCTACTCTCACCTAAGCCTGATTAGTTTTAACCTTAATTTTCTCCTGTTAGTCTCCATTCCTTCTATCTGTACAGTTGCTATACTTTATTAGATTCTTACGCGGTACAGATTGATGTTAGTTGAGGCTTTCTATTTGCAGTACATAAGAAGTTATATACAGTCATGGGGTGGAACATGTGGTAGTAGATATCTAGACTATTTACAACAATTCCATGGTCTTAAATCATCACATATATATATATATTGTATATAATCTCCTACAATACATTTTCCTCGATAATATATGAAAAAAAAACTATGTATTGATTATGATTTGAATTCTTGTTTTTATGAAGATTACATTTCGATTAAACATCTTAATTTATTGGGTAAAATATATCAGGCATTCAGTTTTTTAACGTGGAATTATGTAACTTCAAGCAAGTGTTCGTATTATGTTTAACTGTCCTAAAAATATAAGGTATAATATTTACATTACATGCTGAGGTATCAAAATATAAAAAAAAAGATAAACATGTTTCAGAATATCTCGACCTTTGAACTTATAACTTTGCCAGAATCCCGTTTGATTTATCGAAATGATTGTTGATATTGGAAATTTGGAAGAATCGGGGGCCATTGGAGTAATATTTTCAGAATAAATACCCAATGCAGGATACGATTCCAGGTAGTGGCTGGCAAAAACAGACGATTTATAACACTCGTCCACAGATCCCTTTGTAAAATATTTGAATTATATTTCTCTTCTTAATACCTATCACCATATATATACAAAACCCTAAGTAGAATAAAAAATTACGAGAGAGGTAATACATATACATGTTGTTCTAAGATATAGAATATATTAATAACGGTACATTATATATATTTATAGTTCACCTGTGATAATCAAATGCAAACTACCCCTGATTCTGTTGAGTACTCTAATTGAATGTCGAATAGATAAATGCTTTAACATAAAACATGTTTCAGATAAAGAACTGAATCTGGCCCGAAGAATGACCTTCACACCGTCAAAGATCCCCGGTATCCCTGTTTCATGGGAAGTTTCAAAGAAGTTGTTCACAAGATCTTACAATCTTATATAAATGACGCTATAGGATGACTATTTACAATATAAATGTATTTTGAAGAATATTTTTTAAAATACTTCGAAATTACTATGATACCCCCTCCCACATTCACATATTTTAATACTATGTTTAAAAGTTTCTAGAAGCAACGGCATAATTTTATTCGCAAGCAAACAATGGATTTCAAAGGATATTTTGGAATAAATTAAATATGAATTGATGGGTGTCATAGTAACACATATATATATATATATATATTGAAAATAGAGCAATCCATAGATAAATCTTTAATTAAAAAGGCATTGATCCAATATATGCCTTTTTAATTAAACATATATATATATATATATATTGTCTTTATATATATATATATGATTTTATAAAAACTTTTTTTATGATAAGTTGTATAAAATATTTACCTTTAAAAATATTTTATAATACAAAAATATATATCAATATAAAATTATTACATAATATTTTAATTATTTATACGTTGATTAAAATATTCAAGTATATTTTACAATTTAAAGATATAATTACTATTAAAATCAAATATAAATTGTTGCATTTGAATATTCACAAACATACATGGATTATATTTTAATTTCATTTACAAATTAACCTGTGTTAATTGTATTTAAATATCCTCCACTTTGTCATCGTAGTAAAGAGTTCGAAATTTTAATGAATTTTCTATATTTGAATATATTATGAAAAAGGCATCTCCTTATCGTGCAACTGAAAGTTGCTGATGGTTTGCGCCATCTATCGGAATAAATATCAACTATTCTCGTTGATTTTTAATTATTCCAGAATTGGCCAAATACCCATTCTTGATTAATCAAAAAAAGCTAACCACGGAAGCGTATTTAGCCAATTCTAGAATAATTAAAAATCAACGAGAATAGTTGATATTTATTTCGATAGATGGCGTAAGCCATCAGCAACTTTCAGTTGCACGATAATGAAATGCCTTTTTCATAATTTATGCACCTTATCCCAGTACAATATCACATTTGTACTATTTTTTCATTTATAATAAATGTATAACTAAATAACCACATTACTTTGAATCCAAGCAAAGCATTAAAATGTATATATATTTTAACATATTAAACTATTATTTATGTTTTTTCTTGAAGATAGAGGGTGGCTGGCCGGCATTCATGGTTCTTTAATAATGACACCTCAACCAGTAAAAGTTTCAATTTCTCATTAAATAATATTTGAGAAAATAAAACTTTAACTGGCCGAAGTGTCTGTTTTCAAAGACTATCTATATTTTGTATATTTTTTATATTTAAAATATTATTTAATATAGAGTATATGCTATTTGAAAATGAAATGTGAAAAGAATTACCTATTTTTAAATATTAATTGATATTTTTAATTATGTTGTTTGAAGATTTGTTTTGGGAAATTAACTTTGTGTATAAATATGATGCAATCTGTCAGAATAGACAATTGACAAATTTTATACCTCTTTCTATATGATACATTTTTATATGAATATATTGTTTTGGAAATTTATATTTTTGAGGTTTCAAATATTTCGCACTGTAATTTTTGCTTCATGTGAAGTATTTATTGAAGACTAACTATCAAATAATAACGGGCTTCTAATATGTGTTGATTACTTACTATATATATAAATATATTTATGAATAGAAAGCAATCCATATTTAAATATTTAGATAATAAAAAGGCATATATTGGATTGAATAGAATAATTATTTTCTAATATTTTGGTTGGCTGAGCGCAAACCCTTGTAGAGGCATTACATATTTTAATAAATTTATAAAATATATTGGTTTATGAAAAAAAATGTGTGTGTAATGCCTTAACAAAGGTTGACGTTCACCTAACCGAAATATTGGCAAAAAGTGCAAACAATATATGCCTATTTATTATATATATATATGAAATATTCTCGTTTCGGATTGATTGGATTGGGACCCTTTTTTGTTTGTTGATTGTTATGTAAGACCCTGTTTACTTACTGTAGGGTTGGCGATTTGTGGTGATTGATGGCGCAGTCGTTTTGGCTGAAATGGTAGGTTTTTCACAGGGGAAATAACGAGAGGGACACAGGATGGGGTTGAACATAGGACCACGCGATTAAGGGAGAGAAGGTTTATTGGCTAATGAAGTACTTGACTATTACATGCTCGGAGAAAAGAAGATGTTTTACATTTGTGAGAAAGGCTTAAGCACGTCCTGCTTCTTGTGGTGTCCAGCTCCCAACTGACTTACTTGAGTCCGATTTCAATTTCCAAAATATTATTCAAAATAAATATTACAGGGGAAAATAATCAAAATTAAATTCATATCCAGATATTTAAATGCTAAATTTAGCGATATTCAAAACCTTTATTTTTGCATCTCTTCTCAAACGAACAAAATCATTGAGTAAATTCTCTAATATGTGTCATGTGAGGTTTATTTCGTTGATATGAACTATCTGAATAAATTCGTTTAGAGGGGGATAGACGTTTACTCTTATGATACCTTAAATTGGGGGAAAAAATCAAAAAGGTTTTCAATTTCCAATACATTATTCAAAAAAATAATACAGGGAAAATACTTAGAATTAAATTAATATCTAAATATTAAAATAATAAATTTAGCGATATTTAAAACTTTTATTTTCCATATGTTTTCTCATACGAACAGATTCACTAAGGAAATTTTCTATTAGAAGTCAAGTGAGGTATATCTCTTTGATATGAACTATATGAATAAATTCGTTCAGAGGCGGATATACGTTTACTCTTATGATACCTTCAGTTGGAAAAAAAAACAAAAAGGTTTTTAATTTCTAATAGATTATTCAATAGAGAGATTACAAGGGAAAATAATTGAATTTAATTAATATCAACATATTTAAAAAACTAATTCAGAAATTTTTAAAATATATATCCATATCTTCCAGTTATCTTTTTCAAACGAAGAGATTCATTTAGTATATTTTCTATTAGCAGTCATGTGAGGTATATCCCTTTGATATGAACTATCAGAATAAATTCGTTCAGATGCGGTAGACGTTTACTCTCAAGATACCTTGATTTGGTAAACAATGAAAAAGGCTTTCAATTTCCAAAAAATTATTCAAAAGAAATATTATAGGGGGAAATAATCAAAATTAAATTTATATCTAGATATTTACATGCTAAATTTAGCGATATTCAAAACCTTTATTTTCTGTATCTCTTTTCGCACGAACAAAATCATTGAGTAAATTCTCTATTAGAAGTCATGTGAGGTATATCTCGTTGATATGAACTATCTGAATAAATTCGTTCAGAGGCAGATAGACATTTACTCTTATGATACCTTAAATTGGGGGAAAAAATCAAAAAGGTTTTCAATTTCCAATACATAATTCAAAAAAGATATAATGGGGAAAATAATTAAAATTAAATTAATATTTAAATAATAAAATAATAAATTTACCGATATTTGAAACTTATATTTTCCATATGTTTTCTCATACGAACAGATTCACTAAGTAAATTTTCTATTAGAAGTCATGTGAGGTATATCTTCTTGATATGAACTATCTTAATAAATTCGTTCAGAGGGGGATAAACGTTTACTCTCAAGATACCTTGATTTGGTAAAAAAATCAAAAAGGTTTTCAAAATTTCCAATACATTATTCAAAAAAGAAATTACAGGGGTAAATAATTAAAATTAAATTAATATCTAAATATTAAAATAATAAATTTAGCGATATTTGAAACTTTTATTTTCCATATGTTTCTCATACGAACCGATTCACTAAGTAAATTTTCTATTAGAAGTCATGTGAGGTATATCTCTTTGATATGAACTATATGAATAAATTCGTTCAGAGGCGGAAAGACGTTTACTCTTATCATACCTTTAGTTGGAAAAAAAAACAAAATGGTTTTTAATTTCTAATAGATTATTCAATAGAGATATTACAAGGGAAAATAATTGAAATTAAATTAATATCAACATATTTAAAAAACTAATTCAGAATTTTTCAAAATATCCATATCTTCCAGTTATCTTTGTCAAACGAAAGATTCATTTAGTATATTTTCTATTAGCAGTCATGTAAGGTATATCTCTTTGATATGTTCTATCAGAATAAATTCGTTCAGAGGCGGTAGACGTTTACTCTTAAGATACCTTGATTTGCTAAACAATGAAAAAGGCTTTCAATTTACGAAAGATTATTCAAAAGAAATATTATAGGGGGAAATAATCAAAATTAAATTTATATCTAGATATTTACATGCTAAATTTAGCGATATTCAAAACCTTTATTTTCTGTATCTCTTTTCGCACGAACAAAATCATTGAGTAAATTCTCTATTAGAAGTCATGTGAGGTATATCTCGTTGATATGAACTATCTGAATAAATTCGTTCAGAGGCAGATAGACATTTACTCTTATGATACCTTAAATTGGGGGGAAAAATCAAAAAGGTTTTCAATTTCCAATACATTATTCAAAAAAGATATAATGGGGAAAATAATTAAAATTAAATTAATATCCAAATATTAAAATAATAAATTTAGCGATATTTGAAACTTTTATTTTCCATATTTTTCTCATACGAATAGATTCACTAAGTAAATTTTCTATTAGAAGTCATGTGAGGTATATCTCTTTGATATGAACTATATGCATAAATTCGTTCAGAGGCGTATAGATGTTTACTCTTACGATACCTTCAGTTGGAAAAAAAACAAAATGGTTTTTAATTTCCAATAGATTATTCAATAGAGAGATTACAAGGGAAAATAATTGAAATTAAATTGATATCTAAATATTAAAATAATAAATTTAGCGATATTTAAAACTTTTATTTTCCATATGTTTTCTCATACGAACAGATTCACTAAGTAAATTTTCTATTAGAAGTCATGTGAGGTATATCTCGTTGATATGAACTATCTTAATAAATTCGTTCAGAGGGGGATAAACGTTTACTCTCAAGATACCTTGATTTGGTAAAAAAATCAAAAAGGTTTTCAAAATTTCCAATACATTATTCAAAAAAATAATACAGGGGAAAATACTTAGAATTAAATTAATATCTAAATATTAAAATAATAAATTTAGCTATATTTAAAACTTTTATTTTCCATATGTTTTCTCATACGAACAGATTCACTAAGGAAATTTTCTATTAGAAGTCAAGTGAGGTATATCTCTTTGATATGAACTATATGAATAAATTCGTTCAGAGGCGGATAGACGTTTACTCTTATGATACCTTCAGTTGGAAAAAAACAAAAAGGTTTTTTTATTTCTAATAGATTATTCAATAGAGAGATTACAAGGGAAAATAATTGAATTTAATTAATATCAACATATTTAAAAAACTAATTCAGAAATTTTTAAAATATATATATCCATATCTTCCAGTTATCTTTTTCAAACGAAGAGATTCATTTAGTATATTTTCTATTAGCAGTCATGTGAGGTATATCCCTTTGATATGAACTATCAGAATAAATTCGTTCAGATGCGGTAGACGTTTACTCTCAAGATACCTTGATTTGGTAAACAATGAAAAAGGCTTTCAATTTCCAAAAAATTATTCAAAAGAAATATTATTGGGGGAAATATTCAAAATTAAATTTATATCTAGATATTTACATGCTAAATTTAGCGATATTCAAAACCTTTATTTTCTGTATCTCTTTTCGCACGAACAAAATCATTGAGTAAATTCTCTATTAGAAGTCATGTGAGGTATATCTCGTTGAAATGAACTATCTGAATAAATTCGTTCAGAGGCAGATAGACATTTACTCTTATGATACCTTAAATTGGGGGAAAAAATTCAAAAAGGTTTTCAATTTCCAAAACATAATTCAAAAAAGATATAATGGGGAAAATAATTAAAATTAAATTAATATTTAAATATTAAAATAATAAATTTAGCGATATTTGAAACTTTTATTTTCCATATGTTTTCTCATACGAACAGATTCACTAAGTAAATTTTCTATTAGAAGTCATGTGAGGTAAATCTCTTTGATATGAACTATATGACTAAATTCGTTCAGAGGCGGATAGACGTTTACTCTTATGATACCTTCAGTTGGAAAAAATCCAAAATGGTTTTTAATTTCCAATAGATTATTCAATAGAGAGATTACAAGGGAAAATAATTGAAATTAAATTAATATCAACATATTTAAAAAACTAATTCAGAATTTTTTAAAATATCCATATCTTCCAGTTATCTTTGTCAAACGAAAGATTCATTTAGTATATTTTCTATTAGCAGTCATGTAAGGTATATCTCTTTGATATGAACAATCAGAATAAATTCGTTCAGAGGCGGTAGACGTTTACTCTCAAGATACCTTGATTTGGTAAACAATGAAAAAGGCTTTCAATTTACGAAAGATTATTCAAAAGAAATATTATAGGGGGAAATAATCAAAATTAAATTTATATCTAGATATTTACATGCTAAATTCAGCGATATTCAAAACCTTTATTTTCTGTATCTCTTTTCGCACGAACAAAATCATTGAGTAAATTCTCTATTAGAAGTCATGTGAGGTATATCTCGTTGATATGAACTATCTGAATAAATTCGTTCAGAGGCAGATAGACATTTACTCTTATGATACCTTAAATTGGGGGAAAAAATCAAAAAGGTTTTCAATTTCCAATACATTATTCAAAAAAGATATAATGGGGAAAATAATTAAAATTAAATTAATATCCAAATATTAAAATAATAGATTTAGCGATATTTGAAACTTTTATTTTCCATATTTTTCTCATACGAATAGATTCACTAAGTAAATTTTCTATTAGAAGTCATGTGAGGTATATCTCTTTGATATGAACTATATGCATAAATTCGTTCAGAGGCGTATAGATGTTTACTCTTACGATACCTTCAGTTGGAAAAAAAAACAAAATGGTTTTTAATTTCCAATAGATTATTCAATAGAGAGATTACAAGGGAAAATAATTGAAATTAAATTAATATCTAAATATTAAAATAATAAATTTAGCGATATTTGAAACTTTTATTTTCCATGTTTTCTCATACGAACAGATTCACTAAGTAAATTTTCTATTAGAAGTCATGTTAGGTATATCTCGTTGATATGAACTATCTTAATAAATTCGTTCAGAGGGGGATAAACGTTTACTCTCAAGATACCTTGATTTGGTAAAAAAATCAAAAAGGTTTTCAAAATTTCCAATACATTATTCAAAAAAAAATTACAGGGGTAAATAATTAAAATTAAATTAATATCTAAATATTAAAATAATAAATTTAGCGATATTTGAAACTTTTATTTTCCATATGTTTCTCATACGAACCGATTCACTAAGTAAATTTTCTATTAGAAGTCATGTGAGGTATATCTCTTTGATATGAACTATATGAATAAATTCGTTCAGAGGCGGAAAGACGTTTACTCTTATCATACCTTTAGTTGGAAAAAAAAACAAAATGGTTTTTAATTTCTAATAGATTATTCAATAGAGATATTACAAGGGAAAATAATTGAAATTAAATTAATATCAACATATTTAAAAAACTAATTCAGAATTTTTTAAAATATCCATATCTTCCAGTTATCTTTGTCAAACGAAAGATTCATTTAGTATATTTTCTATTAGCAGTCATGTGAGGTATATCTCTTTGATATGAACTATCAGAATCAATTCGTTCAGAGGCGGTAGACGTTTACTCTCAAGATACCTTGATTTGGTAAACAATGAAAAAGGCTTTCAATTTACGAAAGATTATTCAAAAGAAATATTATAGGGGGAAATAATCAAAATTAAATTTATATCTAGATATTTACATGCTAAATTTAGCGATATTCAATACCTCTATTTTCTGTATCTCTTTTCGCACGAACAAAATCATTGAGTAAATTCTCTATTAGAAGTCATGTGAGGTATATCTCGTTGATATGAACTATCTGAATAAATTCGTTCAGAGGCAGATAGACATTTACTCTTATGATACCTTAAATTGGGGGAAAAAATCAAAAAGGTTTTCAATTTCCAATACATTATTCAAAAAAGATATAATGGGGAAAATAATTAAAATTAAATTAATATCCAAATATTAAAATAATAAATTTAGCGATATTTGAAACTTTTATTTTCCATATTTTTCTCATACGAATAGATTCACTAAGTAAATTTTCTATTAGAAGTCATGTGAGGTATATCTTTTTGATATGAACTATATGCATAAATTCGTTCAGAGGCGTATAGATGTTTACTCTTACGATACCTTCAGTTGGAAAAAAAAACAAAATGGTTTTTAATTTCCAATAGATTATTCAATAGAGAGATTACAAGGGAAAATAATTGAAATTAAATTAATATCTAAATATTAAAATAATAAATTTAGCGATATTTGAAACTTTTATTTTCCATATGTTTTCTCATACGAACAGATTCACTAAGTAAATTTTCTATTAGAAGTCATATGAGGTATATCTCGTTGATATGAACTATCTTAATAAATTCGTTCAGAGGGGGATAAACGTTTACTCTCAAGATACCTTGATTTGTTAAAAAAAATCAAAAAGGTTTTCAAAATTTCCAATACATTATTCAAAAAAGAAATTACAGGGGTAAATAATTAAAATTAAATTAATATCTAAATATTAAAATAATAAATTTAGCGATATTTGAAACTTTTATTTTCCATATGTTTCTCATACGAACCGATTCACTAAGTAAATTTTCTATTAGAAGTCATGTGAGGTATATCTCTTTGATATGAACTATATGAATAAATTCGTTCAGAGGCGGAAAGACGTTTACTCTTATCATACCTTTAGTTGGAAAAAAAAACAAAATGGTTTTTAATTTCTAATAGATTATTCAATAGAGATATTACAAGGGAAAATAATTGAAATTAAATTAATATCAACATATTTAAAAAACTAATTCAGAATTTTTTAAAATATCCATATCTTCCAGTTATCTTTGTCAAACGAAAGATTCATTTAGTATATTTTCTATTAGCAGTCATGTGAGGTATATCTCTTTGATATGAACTATCAGAATCAATTCGTTCAGAGGCGGTAGACGTTTACTCTCAAGATACCTTGATTTGGTAAACAATGAAAAAGGCTTTCAATTTACGAAAGATTATTCAAAAGAAATATTATAGGGGGAAATAATCAAAATTAAATTTATATCTAGATATTTACATGCTAAATTTAGCGATATTCAAAACCTCTATTTTCTGTATCTCTTTTCGCACGAACAAAATCATTGAGTAAATTCTCTATTAGAAGTCATGTGAGGTATATCTCGTTGATATGAACTATCTGAATAAATTCGTTCAGAGGCAGATAGACATTTACTCTTATGATACCTTAAATTGGGGGAAAAAATCAAAAAGGTTTTCAATTTCCAATACATTATTCAAAAAAGATATAATGGGGAAAATAATTAAAATTAAATTAATATCCAAATATTAAAATAATAAATTTAGCGATATTTGAAACTTTTATTTTCCATATTTTTCTCATACGAATAGATTCACTAAGTAAATTTTCTATTAGAAGTCATGTGAGGTATATCTTTTTGATATGAACTATATGCATAAATTCGTTCAGAGGCGTATAGATGTTTACTCTTACGATACCTTCAGTTGGAAAAAAAAAAAAACAAAATGGTTTTTAATTTCCAATAGATTATTCAATAGAGAGATTACAAGGGAAAATAATTGAAATTAAATTAATATCTAAATATTAAAATAATAAATTTAGCGATATTTGAAACTTTTATTTTCCATATGTTTTCTCATACGAACAGATTCACTAAGTAAATTTTCTATTAGAAGTCATATGAGGTATATCTCGTTGATATGAACTATCTTAATAAATTCGTTCAGAGGGGGATAAACGTTTACTCTCAAGATACCTTGATTTGTTAAAAAAAATCAAAAAGGTTTTCAAAATTTCCAATACATTATTCAAAAAAGAAATTACAGGGGTAAATAATTAAAATTAAATTAATATCTAAATATTAAAATAATAAATTTAGCGATATTTGAAACTTTTATTTTCCATATGTTTCTCATACGAACCGATTCACTAAGTAAATTTTCTATTAGAAGTCATGTGAGGTATATCTCTTTGATATGAACTATCTGAATGATTTCGTTCAGAGGGGGATAGACGTTAATCTCAGGATACCTTGATTTGGTAAAAAAATCAAAAATATTATCCAATATCCAATTAATCTTTCAAAAGAGATATTACAGGGGAAAATAATTAAAATTAAATTAATATCTAGATATTAAAATAATAAATTTATCGATATTTAAAACTTTTATTTTCCATATGTTTTCTCATAAGAAAAAATCATTGAGTAAATTTTCTATTAGAAATCATGTGATGTATATCTCTTTGATATTCGTTCAGACGCGGATAGACGTTTATTCTTATGATACCTTCGGTTGGTAAAAAAATCAGAAAAGTTTTCAAAAAATTTCCAATAGATTATTTAATAGAGATATTTCAAGGGAAAATATTTAAAATTAAATTAATATCAACATATTCAAATACGTAATACAGCAATATATTTAAAATAATCATCCTCCAGTTATTCTACCTACGAAAAATATCATTGAGTAAATTTTCTATTAGGAGTCATGTGAGGTATATCTCTTTGATATGAACAAACTGAATAAATTCGTTCAGAAGCTGATAGACGTTTACTCTTATAATACATTAAGTTGGTAAAACATGAAAAATGTTTTAAATTTCCAAATTATTCTTTAAAATAGATATTACCGGAGAAAAATGATTAGAATTAATTTAACATTTATATATTTAAATACCTAATTCAGCAATATTTAAAATATTTCTCTCCGGATATTTTTTCATACGAACAAAATTATTGAGTAAATTTTCTATTAGCGGTCATGTGAGGTATATCTCTTTGATATAAAAAATCCGAATAAATTCCTTCAGATGCGGATAGGCGTATACTCCTATGATACCTTAAATAGGTTATTCTAAAGAAATATTACAGGGAAAGTATTTAAAATTAAATAAATATCTAGATATTTAAATACTAAATTACGGGGTAATTTGAAATATTTATTTTCCGGAAATTTTCTCATACGAACAAAATCATTTAGTATATATTTTAATATAAACTATCTGAATAAGATCGTTCAAAGTCTGATAAAAATAAATTAAAAAATATGTATTCAATAAAGTTTCTTTCCTTTTAACTCTAAATATTTCTTCTATATTTTATGTTTTCTAAATATCTTTATAAATATTCATTCAAATAAACTATATATATAAATATTATATAATCTAAAAATATTATATAATCTAAAAATATTATATAATCTAAAAACCTCAAATATTTCTATATTTTAAAAAATATATACTTTATTTTATTCATTGATAATTTTATTTTTTGTTATCATCGTTTTTAGAAAGACTTTTAGTTTAGTTGTTTAGTTTCGTTGTATAGTTTTGTTGTAAATATGCGTAGTTAACCAATCAATCCTTTTAAATCACTAATATAGGATTAAATTATAAATTCTATATAATGTGAAAACTAACAAATGTGTAATCTTTCCTCAAGTAATTGAAAATAAAAGCTACTTGACGGTAAATATTTATCTTTTTTTTATCACGACTGCACCTCAACCCTTTATCTTATCGATCCTTTGTCTTATCAAGCCTAATCTAACAACAACACAAAATATTCATAACATATATATATTATACTTTAATTATCAATAAAATATGGAAAAATAACTTAATGAGGAAAATTAAACATCAAAAGTAGATTTTAATGTAAATGTTCGATATATAGAGTTATATAACTCGTTGAAGAATAGTATATTTGCCTGAAAACTTGCAAATTCAAAATTTAAAGAAACTTTTCACCTATTTATTTTTTTCAAATATTTTATATTGCATATTCATTAATATAATTTATTATATGAAATGTGTATTTTTTAATATTTAGGGAAATATGATATAAGATTTAAAGTAGAGTATTGAGTATATTATTTTTCGCAATTATTAATGACATTCTAAGGAAAAATATGAAAAATATAATTTTAAACATATACAGTAGAATATCGCAATAATAACATATAAAAGCTATTCTGTTTAGCATTTCAATTCTAAGTTTCATATTGCAAACCCTCTCTGTTTAATTAATGGTTATAACAACCTCTATCGGTGTTTTGGTACTGGGTAAAATAATTTATAACCTTCTCACAACTATAAAATTTTGCTATTGCGAAGTTCTGCTGTCTAAAAAAGTTTTATTTTTTAATATTAATTTTAAATAATATCATTTTTATATTCGATACCTTAATTAAGCAATCATATTTTTTCGATGACAAAGTGGAGATATAAAAATAAATATATAAATATATTTTACGTAAAGACCTTTATATTTTATATGCCATATTATTTATATGTTGGGCTTTTTTTCTCAAAATATTTTTTTTTTCGAAAATATATATAATCGGATTATTTACCATATCATATTATATTTTTCACACGAAAAAAAAAGTTTGTTTATTGGATCGATTTGATTATAATTTAGACAACCACAAATTCACACAAAAATATTTGAGTTAGGAAGAATCTCTCCCAATAAAATTTCAATATCTTATTAATGTAATAGATAAAATATATATTATGTTTTTATATATAATATTTATAATCAATAACTATATTAATTCATCATATAAATATATATATATATATATATATCCTTTTTATTTATATTTTTTATAATTTTTTTTTTAAGAAAATGTAATTGTAATATGTTTTCAATTTTTCTATTTTGACAATTTAAATCAAGTAAAATATATTAAACAATAGGTTATAAGGTTATAGGTAAAATTTACTAAATTATATAAAGTGAACAACTTCAAAAAAAAAAAACTTCTAATGGAACAGTCCATACATTGGGCTGGGCGATGTACCAGATGCAGCGCCGCCTGCTACCCAACGGGTCCACGGGTGGTGGATAGTGGGGGGCCACATGGTGGTCTGCTGTTGAATAAGTCAGCAATAAACTGGCGAATAAATGGCCCCGAACCAAACGGATCATTTACATACAACATTGATACAATTAAAATTATCGTGGTGTATATCGAGATTATAACTTCATTTATTGTCGCATTTTGTATAGGAGTGTTTTCATTATGTACAGATATAGAAGATAAATTGATGAAATAAATTTATATGACAATTTGTTTCCATAAGTATCTATATTTTAGTTACATATATATCATTTTGATCACATCTCCGTTAAACACAAGAGATAAATATTTTTCAAAGTTTGAGGTAGTTTATGGTTATATATATTAATATTTAGTTATCGACTAATCAAAAAATGGATTCAATAATTGAAGTTTATAAAATATATATTATATAAAATGCTTTTGAGATATTCTATTCTCGCAATTTATATATATAATTTGTATATATAAAAATATTTTGTCTAAATAAAGGTTTTTTGTTGTTGTTGTATATAAATATATTTAATAATAAGTTCATATAAAAATATTAAATCATTAAATATTTCCGACATTGTAAATATAATTTTAATATATTTTTAAATTTGACGTATGTGATTTGAAATTTAAATATGATTTAATATACTATATCTATTTTAATATATATTTTTGGTAATAAATATTTTTTCTATTCATTTACCATCGTGCCTAATGTATTTCCTACTAACATACATTTTCGTCTCATTTATCATAATATAGGAAAAGATATACGTTCCATATACACCTACGTTTTCAAGGCAAATATTCTAAATTCCCAGCCTAACGATCGCACCAGGGAGTTCAGCCTTTTTGAGAAAGTTCATCTATATTTTTATATATAACCATTAAATCGAGGATAGTACAGTGCATAAGATATGTCTTGCGCAAACGCTTCAACTTAATATCGTCAGCTCTACAAGCTTATGTTAGCTAGTTGAAATGCCTGGGGGATTATTAACAAATTTAGCGCAACTATATTTTCACGTTAGCCTTTTTGAAATGGATTAAATCACCGAGGGAACATACAAGATGAAAAATAAATCTCAAATCGATATACATGGAAAATTTTATAGGAACATATTAGAATAAACATATCCACATAGACTTGTACGTGTCCTCAGATGGATATGACTATAGAGAGAAAGTAATTGAAAGGTAACTAAAATTCCTTTTCATTTTCGACAAAGAAATAATTCATATAAATGCATTGATATATAAGTAAATCCTGTTTTTTAAATAACCTACAATATTAACCTTTTTAATTTATATATATACAGTATTATATGTTTACCAAAAGAGGCATTTCTTCCTTTAATTGTGTATCAGAACGATGGCACTGTACATTACTCTATTAAAATATTTTTCAAGTAATGATAAAGAATGAGCCACAAAACCAAATTTGGAAATTCAGACCAAAGGTGAATCTTTATACCATGGTTTCGGGATTTGACCTTCATCAGTAAAGGGGCGGCTTCGATTTCATGAAATCATATGAGAGAGGGTATGAAATCGGTAGAATATACCAAACTGTGCTTTCTTCCTCTTCCGGTACGGTCGCCTTTATGGCCAAGCTCATTAAAGAGATAGATAGCCTTGAACACAGTTTGTTGGGACACTTAGAACAGCCAACAATTTCAAATGACGTTTTTCTTGACAAAAGAGCTCAATAATTGCAATTGATCTCGAAAGTCCACTAAAAAGGAAGAAATATATCTGTCACAACTAGACAGCCAATCGGGACCTACCACCTGGTTTTTGCAGTCGATCGGCAAGCGGCTTCCCCTTTTTAATAGAAGATACCCGATCGATTTCGGAAAAAAGAGAGAGAAGCTTCCAAACAAATTCTTTTTAAAATAAGGTGGTTCTCAAACAATGTTTTATTTGAGGTGTGCACAAGGTGTAACGGGAAGTTGGCGAAGAGTCTTGAGGGTGATGGGAAATTCACTAGTGTGAAGTCGGGACCGGATGGTGAGTTCTGCATTTCTTATTCTGTCTGCTATCTGTCAATTCTCACTGAACTCCCCTCTCTTATAACCGTTTAAACTATAAACTAAAACGTTTGCCCCTGTCAAATCCTGACTTCCACGAACCATCTGACCTGGACCTCAGGGTCACCTGATTTGGGAGACCAATCAGATGGTGAAACGTCATCGAAATATGGCTGGCACGTTTGTATGGGGAAGAAACATCTAATTTTAGCTTTACGCCTTTCTATTTTCTCACCCGTGGTTATTCAACCGACTTACTCCTTGTCTTTGTCAGAGCGCTTAATAATATTTCAACTTTTGTTCTAATTAATTTGTTACAGATGATTTAGAAGGTTAGCTTATTCACAATATATTGGTATGGAAGGGTTTTTTCTATATATTAGGGAAACATTTAAATTATTTACAAACTGGAAAAAAGGCTGAGATGAAATGTTTTGCAGGTTAGGGATAGGTGATACGTAAGAAAACGTTTATAAATTGTGACAAATATATATGTTGTAATATATTTCAATATATACTTATATCCCCATATGGAATATAGCTATAGTGTAACAACCAAAACTGTAGACACAATCCCCACGCCAGTTCGGCCATCATGTAATACAAAACAAAAAATAAAATTTGATTGAGTGGCAGCCGATGCCAGACAGGAGAAAGCTCTCCGATTCCACCGTCAGTCCGAAAAATATAGTTGGATTACCTCCAGTCCCTCTCTGACACTGAAATAGATCAAACCCCCGGTCACTGGCGCTGGCCTCTCTCTCTGGAGTGACATCCAACATGCCTCGTCCTTTTGTGCAATCCCATTCACGCCTGAAACTACTCTGACCATTGTGGCCACCAAGAGTGCATCTAACCAACATGCCACGCTACACTACATCACGACAGACATTCGACAGGAAAATTTGTAACACCATAGCTAGTCGACAGCATCTTCGGCAATACAATATATATATTTCCCATTATTTATATATATATGTGTCATAATTTGTATATAACTAGATGTAACCCCACCACAATATGTATGCAATGTATGATCTAAAGATTTTAATAAAGGTTAGGCCTAGCGAATCTGGAGAGAAAGGCCATCAAAGAAGAAACAATCATTAGCAGGTTTTCATTATCCAGGAAGTAAAAGTTATTACCCAGGAACTAATAAAACTGAGTTCAAGAACCTTTTTCTCCCGGGAGCATGTTAAAACATGACAAAGACAAAGGACTAGCTAAGATCCAATCAGAGTCCAGCAGGGCTAGCTAAGATCCAATCAGAGACGGCCACGAGTCTAGTGTCATCCAATGAGAACATTGAAGAGTTAACGAGTTAAATCTCGGACTCAAGTTAATCAGTTAGGACCTGGACAGCATCGCAAACAGCTAGGAGCTCGACACCATCGCAGACAGTTGGAACTCGCCACCATCTTCTCAGCACCCAGATAAGTCCAATGTTCAATATGTGAACAGCCATAGACATTAGTCAAATACGTCAATAGTCTTATCCCTCTCTCCCTTGATCGCTGGCCTATTTTCTCAATCCAATCCTGTGTCCTCGTTATTTTCCCCTCTGAGAACACCTTACTATTTCAGCCCAAAGACTGCGCCCACATCAACCACCAAGTAAGTCAACAGGGTCTACTTACTACAACAAACAACCAACCATCAATCACTCAATCATTAAAACAATCACCCCAAAAGTCCCCGTATATTAGAGTCGACAGGATATAATGGAAAACGAACGAGACCAAGTAGCGAAACAGAGCGGCGGCGTGGAAAGGGAGAGAAAGGAGATTGTACGACGCACCCTAGCGGCGGTTTTACTCCAGTTGACTGCTGCCTTCACGGAAGTGAAGTTGACCCGACGCGCGGGGACGTACCGGGCTCCCGCCGACGTGACATACGCCGCCCACAGACTCCTCCGAGCGACCGACCGGGAGATGGACGGAGCAACCGCTGCCATGTTGCCGGGCTACCGGACGCGCCACCCCGAGGAGCCGCCACCCACCAAGCCGGACCCCTACGCCAACGACCAAGGAAAAACAAGTATGTGGACTGCCCCATCCCAACAAACTCAACACGCGAGCGCACGGGCAGTGCAAACAGCCCCAACTCAACACGCGAACGCACGGGCAGTGCAAACAGCCTTAACTCAACAGCACGCCCGGCGCCCCACACCTCCACAACACGCCAAAGACGCACAAGACGCCCAAGCCTTTCGTCAATAAGGTAGGAAGGCATCAACCCCTTTTCATCAACCAATTGACGATGAAACTGTCTCTAACCCCTGAACTCTCACCCCCTTTTCTAATTGACACAGGCGCAAGTTTGAACATAGTGCCATATAACTTCTGTAAAATTTTAAAAATTAACCTCCCTAAATTAAAACTTAACAAACAGTCTATAGACCTACAGTCCATAAACGGTCTTGTACCAACAATAGGTAAAATAGTCCTCCCCCTGACAATAGGTAAATTAACTAAAAAAGAGAATTTTCATGTGGTGGAAGCACCTCTGCCATTTGGAATTCTCAGTATAAACACCCTCCGGAATTTTAAAATAACCATAGACTTCAACCAAGGTACTATTTTCCAACTTGACGCTCCATTGTCTACACAAACACACAAACCTTCAGCACATGGCATCCAATGCGCGCATCAATTGGTCAAAACTCAATCACCAACATGCCAATCTAGTCACGCGCACGCACAACACAATTTTTTCACTAAGGCCAATTGCCTTTATTATATGCCCTCGATGCACAAGGCCACAACGGCCTCAAGTCACAACGACAAGGCACAAAATGTATCCATCCAACAGGACAACTCACACACAACGCACACACATGACCACACGTCGTCACACAACAGTCACACGCGCAAACATCGCAACAAGCGCGACACTCGCACCAAAAGGTGAAAATAACACCACGCAGACACATGCTCAACCACTATTAATACAACCACACCATCTACACGAAACATAGAAACAATTCACTCCACCCAACAACCACACAATCGCAAAACATTGCGATCTTTCTTAAGCGCTGTGAACGCTTATAAAAAGTTCATTCCGGACTACGCCCGCTTGCGGACGCCACTTGTTAACCTTCTAAAAAGGGATGTCATGTGGGTCTGGGAAGACGAATGCCAGAAAGCGTTCACTAGTCTGAAAGAAAGCCTTACAACACACGCATCACGCATCGCAGGCGTCCTCAAACAGGTCCACCCTGATGGGAAGACCTACACAGTCCAAAATTTCAGTCGCCCCCTGCGTTCACACGAACGGAGCTATTCAATCTCTGAACTAGAGTGCTTAGCAATCGTTGAGAGTGTGGATAAGTTCCGCGTCTGTTTGATGGACAGAAAATTTACCATATTTTCTGACCATCACGCATTACAGTGGCTGAAAAATATCAAAAACCCGTCAGGCAGATTATTTCGATGGATATTAAGGCTATCGAGATACGAATATGAGGTCCGTTACATAAACGGAGTACAACAATATGAAACGGACGTCATAACTCGTGACCCGTTCTGTGGCTTTTTAGACGCCTCCCTCATTAAGAGCTATAAGCCAGCCCGATCGGGAAATTCGAGCTTGACCATTGATCACAATGGACTGCATACCGTTTCCCGAAAAGGTGTAACTAGAATTATAATGCCAAAGACACTCACAAACAAGCTACTTAAATCAGTACACACACAGTACAACCATCCAAACATCTCAAAGATGACGAGACTCATCTCTGCTCAATATTATTGGCAGAACATGACACAAGACATTGCACAACAGGTAAAAACCTGTCCAACCTGCCAATTTACAAAACGTATCGATGAGTCCAACCAACCTCTCCAAAGACACACCGATACAGTCCACCTAAACAAGCTAAATCCGTACACAAAAAATACCACACACACAATACCAACAATAACAAATTTACACCACCTACGACAGAGGAACGATTACACGTTTCCACTTAAAACCCCTACACCCGACATTTCTTCAACAGAACCAGTGACAACCAAACTGGCGAACAGCGAACCTGACAATCATTTAGATCCTACCATTTTTTCCAAAACCCAATTCGTGGAGAAGACATGGGAGAAAATGTGCCAATATCCCATATTTAACTTAATATGTTTTATCTGTCTTCTAATTATGCCCTATAAACTCGCTCCATCTACAATAATAGTTTACATTGGAATATATACCCTACAACCCCAACAGCTTTACCAGTTACAGGAAGCAGTCTTCCATATAGGCAATGCAATTTTAGAATTTCTAAATCTTATATGGGAGATAATAGAAGAAAACTTCCAGAGAACAATTAGGGCACCCCAAGTTGGCGTTCAGAAATCAATTAGGAGACAGGAAGTTTCAAATTACACAAGGGGAGGAATATATATTTAGAACCCCGAGAAGGCCCCGCACGTCCGGCAAATAAAAATTGAGGTCACCGTGTTCCCCCTCCACATCCACCATTTTTAACGGTCACCATTGGATCCTAAGTTACAACGAGCTTACATATCGACTCTTACAAAAAACACAATTTAATTATATTAATATCATTATATTAATACTATTAATAGACAATCCATCCCAATGAATTGCCGACCAAATTCGATTCTTTTAATAACATTTTTTAACAATATCACATGGCAACACATAAAACACTCACGACCAATGCACAACACGCAGATCCAAGGTTAAATACGAACAAAAGCACGCACATTACCACTTAAAGGATAGGAAAAATAAGGTAGCAAAGCTTTCAAGCTTACGTTTCTTCCGAAAGGAATAAACAACCACTTTAGAAGGGTCGAGGACTTTCCTCGAACCCTGTATTCAAAGATCCGATTCCGGTTACGACCTCCCGATAAAAAAAAAGTGGATATCGGGCGAGCATATCTTAAGTGCCCTAGGGAATTGCATAAAAATCCCTAGAACGCATTGAGGCTCGGACATATTAACATAATACACTCGGCCTTGAGATCTCGAAGACAACACAACCACAAAAACATACCATACACACTTAAGGTTAATTAGATTCCCGTGTCTCCTGTATACATAATATAAAGCACAATTGGGAAGAATCATGTTTTCACCCATGAGTCGCATAGGAAAGACAAAAAATCTACGAGGCAAATAAAAAGAGCTGATTGCGCCGCGTGACATAGATTTTGGCATGTAATTTTATCACAAAGAGAGTTTGTGAACCTCTCGCTCTACATTTTCCTTATCCCATTCATTTACATTTTTTTAATTTTTAAAATCAAAATTCTTAATCAAATTTACCATTTTATCCTAATCAAATGCTTATCATTTATGACGAATAATCCTTTCAATAATTATAATAACGAAAAGATTCAAAAAGGATAAGTTTCTTTATTTGAAAAATAAATTCGAGCTTTCGGGCGTAAGCTGCCCTTCTACAGGAATAATGGATACATTTTTAAGTAGTCATGTACTTACAGTTATAAATATTTTCTTTAAATGGTTTCTCGCTTTGGTCTTGTATAGCGTGAGTGGATCGCATACCCACGTGATTTAGTTTAAATTAAAGAAAAGCCTTGATAAAGAGAGGCGTGTTGCCCCTAGAAATACTAGTTGACCAATAATTTATATCCAGTATATGCCCTATATTCATCTATACATATATACATATATACCCCTAAAAATTACTCTAGAGCCTCAAATCTAATAATATCATGTGCCAAAAAATTTATCCCCCGGGGACATAGAAAAATCTACATACCATGCTGGTCACCAGAATCTGAAAGACTTTATCAGGAATATAACCTCTCAGGAAATCGTCACCTCGACATTCCACTCTAGAGAAACTTGCCAACATTGTTGTATTGTGCTGTAAAAAACAATATCATACGCAATATATATATATATACATATATAAGCTATTTTTTCATATCTAGGATTATTTATGTAGTTTTATATTTTATTATTTAAGAAAAATTATTGCTATGTAAATTATTCAATTGGTTTATATTATTATATGCAAAATTGTTTAGTGGTGTGATGCAGAGAAAACGGATAATTCTATTTTAGTATTTGGACCAGCCTATCATATGTCTCCGGGATATCTATGTGTCTATTTATACTATTATATTTTGATGAAATCAGTGCTTCCGGTATTAATCTTTTGTATTTACTATTTATGTTTGTATAATGAATATTAGGGTTTGCTAGGTTGAAATGTGAAAGCAACCCGAGTATAGCAACCATAATAAGAAACCCTATTATAAGAAACTGTATTCCTATAAAAAAACTATACAATAGCAAAGCAGTATATTCCATACCATGCAACCAATGTAATAATGTATATGTAGGTGAAACACGCAGACATATAAAAGATAGAATAGACGAACAGAAGAAATATTAAAAACAAAGACCCCAAATCTCTAATAGTACAACATATTAGAAACACAGATCACGATTTCAACCTAGCAAACCCTAATATTCATTATACAAACATAAATAGTAAATACAAAAGATTAATACTGGAAGCACTGATTTCATCAAAATATAATAGTATAAATAGACACATAGATATCCCGGAGACATATGATAGGCTGGTCCAAATACTAGAATAGAATTATCCGTTTTCTCTGCATCACACCACTAAACAATTTTGGATATAATAATATAAACCAATTGAATATTTTACATAGCAATAATTTTTCTTAAATAATAAAATATAAAACTACATAAATAATCCTAGATATGCAAAAAATAGCTTATATATGTATATTTGTTAGATGAATATAGGGCATATACTGGATATAAATTATTGGTCAACTAGTATTTCTAGGGGCAACACGCCTCTCTTTATCAAGGCTTTTCTTTGATTTAAACTAAATCACGTGGGTATGCGATCCACTCACGCTATACAAGACCAAAGCGAGAAACCATTTAAAGAAAATATTTATAACTGTAAATACATGACTACTTAAA
The DNA here is from genome assembly GCA_030710605.1 of Cordylochernes scorpioides. Lineage (NCBI taxonomy): Eukaryota > Metazoa > Arthropoda > Arachnida > Pseudoscorpiones > Chernetidae > Cordylochernes > Cordylochernes scorpioides. The sequence continues at coordinate 108,885,378 of CP092886.1, read as the reverse complement.
ATTGTATCCATTATTCCTGTAGAAGGGCATGTTAGAGTTTAATTTTATTATTACTCTGTAAATGTTTTATTATATTTGACCATGAGTGCCTGGTCACGTGTGTGTGTTTGATTGTATATATAGTGTGTTTGGAAATAAAATGTGTGTTAAGTTGTGTTAAGTTGAGCTTTGTGAGACTGGTGCTTTCACAATAGTTAGAGATTGGAGAGCCCGCTTCAGTTTAGAAGAAGACCTCTGCGCTGCCTATACCTCAGGGTTGAAGAGTGAGCATAAGCGAACCAGCCAGAAGAAGATTGGCTAACATTTTGGTCCTTCGAGCCGGATTAAGGTTATAAGATTAAAGCTATAAGATTAAGGCTACAAGACTCAAGTTACAAGATTAGAGTTGTAAGATTAAGAAGAACTCACTCTTGATTAGAAGTTAAAGTTTTAAATTTCGGAAATTCAATTTGTCAATACTAAGATATTCAAGAAAAAAAAGGCCTATGCAAATTTAGGCAAGATCATAACAAAAGAAGAATTTATGTAAATAAGTTTTTAAGAAAGTTTTGCAAATTGGATTAAAAAGATAAGGCCGAGGTATAGTGCGTTAAGGGATAAAAGGTTAAGTTGAGAACAGCACCAAGGCTAGAGAATGAAGCGGGCATTAAGAAGTAGAGCCGTTAAAAGAACGATTATTTCCAAGTTGATCAAAAAGGCAGAAGCGGAGTTGGATGAAGAAACTCCTTCTGAAATTATGGTAGGAACGAATTATACACTCATCGAAAAGTATATAGCAGATCTTCGGGAAGAAGATGGGTTGATCTGGAGTCTGATGCTGGACGATGAGGAGAATGATGGCAGGGTGCTAGAGGAGGAGAGGGATACAGTGATCCATTATTATGAGAAGTGGATAGATATTGAAATTAAGACAAATCACTTACTCAGCTCTCTGATGAAGGATACGGAAGCCCTCCATGGTGCTAGTTCGAAAAAGGGCTCGCTGCCTGGAACGGGAGTTTGCCGACTGCCCAAATTGGATATGAAGATCTACGATGGAAGCAGTTTGGAATTCAGGATGAGTGAGAAGCCAAGGGTTGTAGGAATTACCTTGATGAAGGGAGTTGATCCAGCTTCTATTGAGGAAGATGCTGGGATTGTGGTATCATCCGGGCAAATGGTAGAAGAGACATCCACGCAGATTGCCGTTGAAGAAGGTAAAAGGGCTCAAGTTGTAAAAGGGCATTTTGCTGAAGGCGGTGAAAGGGCTCAAGTCAAGAAGTTGTAGAAATTGACGAAGGTCATAGGGCTGAAGTTGAGAAAGAATCCGTTGAAGCAGATGAAGAGAAAGGGCTGGATGTGGAGCAAGGAATGGATTCAAAGAACACTGAAGAAGTGGAGCTGCTATATGCAGAAAAAGGTACTGATTCAAAGGTGGCAGGAAATCTATATGCAGAACAAGGCACTGATTCAAAGGTGGCAGAAAAGCTAGATGCAGAACAAGGTACCGATTCAAAGGTGGCGAAAAAGCAAGACGCAGATTTAGAGAATGGGAAAGACTCAGAAGCTGAAACCAAGGACAATGGTGATATTGAGGAAAGAGTTGTCAGAGTTCCAGCATCGAGGAAATTGGTGGTAGCGGGACAGACTGGAGATGTGGAATTTAAAGTAAAAGGATACTATTTGCCCGATTCCCCTGTATTTGAGTGTGGGTCCAAAACGACGCCTATACGGCCAGTGTTTGACGACGCTTCCTGTCGAGGAAACGGCGGACTCGCCTTGAGGCGGTATCTGAGGAGGAGACCCAGTCTATTGAGAGGAATCCCTGAGATAAGGATAAAATTTCGGGAGAATAAGTTCGGAGTTTTGGTGGACATGGGAAGATATTTCCGGATGATCGCCATTAAGGAAAGTGATTGGGGATTGATGGTGTTTGGGCGGGAAATGGTTGTAGACGATTTTAATTAAGTGCCCCATACCTCAAAATCCGGAAGAAAAGGAAATGGCTGAATATGATGATGCAAAGGTTGGAGAAAGTAAAACGCTTTCTAAACAGGGTTGTACCATCCAGATCACCTATGTGAAGAGAGAACCAATAGAAAAAAGTTCAATTGGCAAATATCTTCCAAACAATAAAATGCAACTTGTATCGAAGGAAACTGTTTCTGGAGCTGTAATAACTCCAATATTATATACTCCGGCCAGTTCTCCAAAGGGGCAAGTGCCTACTCCAGCGAAAGATCTTAATTTAGGAGACAAGTCTCCAGAAAAGTCTGGTAAAGGTGCTAAGCTGGAAAGGATTGCGAATCCGGTAGATTATAGGACTATTATATTGAGTGGTTTGAGATCTCTAGAGACGATTTCGGAATCCTATGACTGCTCTAAGCCTGCAGACGATGCCTTAGCATCAGATCCTGATTCTTCAAAAGGTAAAGCTCAAGGTTCTCAAGAGGTTCCAGAAATTGCAGCGGAAGATTCTGACGAAAAGTCTGCGGTTGAGGATTCTCAACCTTCAGAGCCTCTTGATGTGGAGGGTTCTGGAGTGGGGGCTTCAAGCGATGTAGAGGTAAGAGCTCAAACAAAGAGCCCTAAAGCCATATCTTCCAAATACCTTGCATGAAGAGAGAAGAATCCAGCATAGACTTGGAAGAGGAAGACACTGGAAGAAACGAACCCTCTCCGGCCTCAATCACCTTCAAAGCCCTAGAAACCACATATTCTAAAGAAATTGATCTGGCGATTTTGGGCAACATTGCGAGAGAGCATTGCGCACAAGGGATTACATTTAAACAGTCCAATGTTATAAGGACATTGGGTTTGGGATGGATCCAGGGTGAAGACTGTTTCTTATATGAAGTTCAGTCGTTGGAAAAGACATCGGCGACTACCACGAGCGAAATGCTTTCCTTCATCGCCAAGTTAGAAGATCCCTTAAGATGGTTGGCACCTGTCCTTGTAACAGGAAAAATAATGGTTCAAAGGTTGTGGATAACGGGATTACATTGGGATGATCCGATGGATGAGTCCTTGATTGAAACATGGACTTATTTTCATAGGAAGTTTGAGAATACCCCGATGGTTGGGTCTCGGAAGGAATACCCAGGGAATAAAATTGCATGGATTCGGTGATGCCGCTGAAGACGCCTATGCGGCAGCTGTTTACATAAGAATTCCCACTGATGATGGAGTCAGTGTAAGACTGTTGGCATCAAAGACTATGTTGGCTCCCATGCGGAAGATGTCAATTCCACGCTTAGAATTGTGCGCGGCTCTTCTGCTGACCAGACTAGTGAAATATATAATGGAAGAGTTGGATATCAAACTGGAGAGTGCTACCTGTTGGTCCGATTCTACCATAGTCTTGAGTTGGTTAAGAACTATGTCTGGAAATCTCCCCACTTTCATCGGCAATCGTGTCACGGAGATTCAGAGTTGTCCACAAGTCAGGGAGTGGCGCTATGTTCCCACAAGAGATAATCCAGCCGATATTGCCTCGCGAGGAATTCTGGGGTCCGTGCTGAAACAGTCTTCCATCTGGTGGACATGACCTACCTGGTTATCAACGGAATCAACAGAATGGCCCAGAATGCTTCCTGTGTTCGAGAACCAAAGTCAAACTGAGTTCCTGAATGTTCATGCCCTCAGTAAAACACCTTTCTTGGTGGCTATAGGGGAGGTGAGCTCAATCTTTAATGGGTATATCCGAAAAGTGGCCTGGATATTGCGTTTTTGCCATAACTGCCGCTACAGTGCGGAACGATATCAGTCGCACTTAACCCCAGCCGAACTGAGAAATGCTCATAGGAGAATACTTCAAACAATTCAGTGCCAGCATTTCAGGGAAGAAATGAGAAGTTTGACCACTTTAGGATCAATGAAGTGCACGGGCAAGATTTAAGGTTTAACACCGATCCTCGACGATCAAGGAATCCTTAGAGTCGGCAGTAGATTAAAATGGGCTCCATCTATGACAT
>CP092886.1:108862589-108881325 GCA_030710605.1 Cordylochernes scorpioides | reverse complement strand
AAAACAACTAACTTTGTCCCATCTTGGGGGGCTTTTATATACTGGACTCCCGCATATGGCGGCGAGTTCTGATTGGCTCCCGTAATCACGCCACCTGTCAGGCGCCGGGTTGTTTATCACGTCTGGCCACCTGTTGACGGGGTGATTGAACTCATTATCATAAACACCTGTTCGTCTGGTCTTTGTCCCCGTCTAGACTACCTTTACCTCTTTGTTTATTTGTCACTTCCATTGTTACAAGGTCAGTACATATTTTTATATAGAGATGGGGTTATAATAAATATCAGAAGAAGGTTGTGAACTATCTAACTCAAAATATACTATATATATATATATATATGATACATTTTGAATGATAGAATGTAAATTTTATTTTATTTTTTTTTTTTTACTAAAGATTTAATTAAATGGTGTATATAAATTTTTGTTTTGTTTAAAAAAGATTTGAAAAAAATAAAGAGAGGATTATTGAGGTGGAGACAGCCACAAACGACTGCTTAATTGTCATTTCCAGACATTGAACTTTGGAAAAATTACAATACGACAAATAGTCGACAGGTTTCGAACTTGTTCGCGGAAATTTTATTTAATCTCAGGGCATGGGAAAGAGGAAGGCAAGCCCAAAAAATACTTCATCTATTAATAAAACTGATCTCAAAGAAAATTCGAATATGGAATATTACCCCAAAGATATGATACCAAGCTTTAACCCTGAAGAAGGGCTTAAATACTCACAATGGCTGAAGGTTTTCAACCAACAGATCAAGCTCCGGAATATTAAACAAGAAGATGCTCTTTTCATGATACCCACTCTCTTTAAGGGCAATGCTCTTGAGATTTATGCCACAATTTGTGACGAAATTGACACCTTGGAAGATTTACATTCTAGGATGATGACATTCTTCCCAGAGTTTGAACGCGGCCTACATAAAAAGTTTTGGCAACTAACTAAGCAAGAGATGCAATCAGTTCGTAGTTATTATCTTGAAAAGATAAAAATTGGCACACAGCTACACATGCCAAAGGATTTAGTCTTGGAATCTCTTACATCTGGTGCCGGCCCACTCGAGAAGTTTCTGATTGCTTCCTCGCCACATTCCTTAGAGGACTGGCTTCGTATTGCCGAATCATTGGAGCACACAACTCAACAAAGGGACGGAAGATGGAATAATGGACGGAGGAACAACTTTGCTGGAGGAAATCGCCCCAACATGGCCTCGCGGTGGCGATCTATCACGCCGCAGCATGGAGATGTCAACGCCGGCCAACTCCACGAACCTGGCCATCCTGGGACTTCATCCATCGGCCTACAAAGTGCGTCGAACCCCGGTAATCAAGACCAAGTGGGATATTGACGGTGCCCGGGGATCAGAGCGGATGTGGGGAGAGCAGACTCATGGTTCCTGGGTATGTTTATGATTCTTTTTGATTCAGGTAGTGAGATTAATATCTTTTTTGGCCAAGAATTTTTCAAATAACATAAATATTTCTAGTTACGATAAAATAAGTACTGTATCTAATAATGTTAACATAAAAGGCCAGATTTGTTTGAATATAAAAATAGGAATTATAACTAAAAAAATGTTTTGTTTTATATTATTGATAATCCAAATTTGAACTTTTTGATAATGTCCACAAAGTACCTAAAATATTTCAAACTTTTGATTTTGATAAAAATGTTATTATACAAAATGATGGTGTTTTATCTAATTTTGATTATACTTTTTCTAAAGAAGAACTTGATGCCTTACAATATGATAATTCTAAAAATTATTTAAGTCTTGTTAGGTCTACTAAATATTGCAACAAACATAATTATTGTTTAAAACTATCAGGGAAATGTAATCGTATAAAAAATGTACATGCCATAGGTAAAACTATAAATCAATCTAACATATATTTTCCTTCTTATTTTAAATCGAGACCTATTTATCAACCAAACTTCCGACCTTTGCCTTTACCAAACTCAGAAGATAGTTATATACATAATGACGTCAGACTGGGAAATAATTTCCATGTTTTGATAAATGACTATGATGATATTTTTGGTGAAAATAAGTATAATGTTAGACCTTTAAAGGTAGATCCCCCGAGACTAACACTCAGAGATAAGACTCCTGTTTGTCTCAGACCTTATAGACATAATCTAAAGGATAACGGAACAATTAAAGAACAAATTAGTCAGTTGTTGAAATATGGCATAATTAAGCCTGCTTCATCACCATATAGTTCGCCAGTAACCCTAGCCCGTAAAAAGGGAGAAAGTGATAAGACTAGACTATGTATTGACTTTAGAAAATTAAATTCAAAATTAATGGGTGACAGTTTTCCAATTCCGTTAATTGAAGATATCATCCAGAAGGTTCAAGGGTCGAGAGTATTCTCATGTCTTGACATTTTAAGTGCATACTGGACTGTTTCCTTGCATGAAAAGGATCAATACATGACATGTTTTACCACCACAGAAGGTTCCTATCAATGGTGTAGACTACCATTTGGTCTACGTACAGCTCCCGCCATCTTTAATAGGATACTTAGTTCAATATTACAAAAATATGACCTTAAAAATGTAATTTCTTATTTTGATGATATATTGGTTTTTCAAACGATACGCAATCCCATTTGGAACATCTTAAGGAAATATTTGAAATTCTACAAAAAGAGGGTATCCAACTTAGGAAGGAAAAGTGTTTATTTTTTGTGAAAAAGATAAATTATTTAGGTTATGAAATTTTTGTAGACCAAATGTCTCCCTCGGGCATTAATGTTGATATAATTAAATCATTGCCACCTCCTCGTAATGTTAGGTGCTTAAGATCATTTTTAGGAAGCGTTACACATTATGCTAAGTTTATAAATCATTTTAATAAATTAAGAGCTCCCTTAAATAATCTTTTGAAAAAAGATATAAAATTTACATGGACTGACGAATGTCAAAAAAGTTTTGAGGCTCTTAAAGAAGCATTAGTTTCGAAACCAATCCTCCAAATTTATAATCCGTTATTAACTACGCATATCTTTTGTGATGCTAGTACTGCAGGTTTAGGAGGCGTGCTCAAACAGGAGTATCCTGATGGCACAATGAAACCCATAGCGTTTTATAATAGGGCCTTAAGGGGGGCAGAATCCAAATATACCATTACAGAGCTGGAATTATTAGCAATAATAGAAACGTGCAAGAGATACCATCCCTACCTTTCAGGTCAGCGGGTAATAGTTCACACTGATCATAAAGCACTAATTTGGTTAAATAATTTCAAACATACAAATGGTAGACTATTTCGATGGTCATTAAGATTATCAGAATATGATTTGGAATTCAAATATAATAAAGGATGTGAAAATTATGAAGCTGACATGTTGTCCCGCTTACCATATTCTTGCTTCCTATCCATACAAGATTTAAAAGAAGGACAAGAATCCTTAGCTAAGCCTTCATCTAAATTATATTTCAATAAAGACAATATCACTTATATTCGATTAAAAAATAAAGATAGAATAGTAGTACCACCATCCTTACAACAATAATTGATAATTAAGGCCCATGAAAGTTTAGGACACCCAGGTATTAGTGCAATGGCTAGGGTAATATCAACACAATATTATTTTAAAGGTATGATAGGTAAAATAAAAAATTATATTTTGAAATGCAAGACCTGTCAATCTGTAAAGAAGCCGACTACACCTTCATATGGACTCATGGGTACTTTACCGCTGGCTGAGAAACCATTTGATGTAGTTGCTCTTGATAGTATTTTAGGCTTAGGAGAATATAATAGTACAAAAAATTGCCTTCATGTAGTAGTTGATCATCACTCTAGATACATTTGGGCTTTTCCTTCTAAAAGTACCTCGATAGCAACGTATATAAATATTATAAATCAATTATTAAGTATAGGTAAGCCAAAGATTATTGTTACCGACAGACATCCCTCATTTGTCTCCAAAAGATTCAATAAATTCATACAGGAAAAAGGCATAAAACACGTTATGACATCCCCTTCTCATCCACAATGTAACGGGCTGGTAGAAAGGGCTAATGCCACTATCATTTCGAAGTTAAGACTCCACCATCAACAAAATCCCAGAATTCCATGGCACAAGCTATTACAAAAAGCATTAGAAGAATATAGAAATACTCCCCATTCAATAACTACAATTCCTCCCGTTTATTTACTTTTCGGCATTAATCCATTTTATACCAGTGACCTAACAATAGCCTATCCCCCCATAGAAGAAGCTAGGAAAACCGCCAATGATAATACAAAAAAACTTCATCTTAAATTAGTCAAAAGATATAATGAATCCCATAAAACGCCCAATTTAAAAATAGGAGATAAGGTACTGTATAAGATCCCTTACCAATCAGGCCAAGGTAAACTTATGCCAGCTTTTTACCCAGAACCTTATACGATAATTGCCATACCTTCCCCCCAAACAATAGAAATAGATAAGCCATGTCAACCCGAAAATAAACGTACAACAATAGTTAATATTTCTAAAATAAGACTCTGGGAACCAGTATTTGAAGATACCGAGGAAAACCTACACACAATTTTTCCATTTCAAGAAGAGGACCTGGAACAATGCTTGGGCACTTAGCTTAACAGGCAAGTTTTTCCACTACTAACCCTAAATTTTGCATTCCTCCATTCAGCAATAAAAGTTGCTATTGAATGGGATTATACCTATGTGTATGAGGGTATGTAAACATGTAGTGCTTGATATTTAGAAAATTTTCCCCAGTTGTCTGCATTATGTTAGTTAGGTTTTGTAGGGCCACATTTTCCTGTAAATTCCCCACCTAACTGGCCTTGGTCGCCTTTTGCCTCTAACAATATAGTTTCTTGTGTAAATACAATTACTTGTGTAATATAATTTTTGCTTTTTTTTTTTTTTTTTTCCCTTCAAAATGTATCTCATCCTTTACCTTCCATCCCCTCCCAACCTCCGTTGAGAAGAAAATTTAATACAAATTTTTCTTTTTTTTTTTGTGGGGGGTAGTGATACATTTTGAATGATAGAATGTAAATTTTATTTTATTTTTTTTTACTAAAGATTTAATTAAATGGTGTATGTAAATTTTTGTTTTGTTTAAAAAAGATTTGAAAAAAATAAAGAGAGGATTATTGAGGTGGAGACAGCCACAAACGACTGCTTAATTGTCATTTCCAGACATTGAACTTTGGAAAAATTACAATACGACATATATATATATATATATATATATATATATATGCGTGAATAAAGAAGAAAGAAATGAAGAATTGACAGGTGTTAATATTAAGAACAGAATAGGCATTTACTGACCGCTCATATGAATATTTTAGATGGTAGAGGATTTTCTTGATGTATCAAGAAAAGTCAACCACGAATGCGTTTCGGGCTGTTGGCCCTCGTCAACGTGGTGCAGACTGTACCTCTAAGACCAAATATATATAAAAAAACATAATAATTATTTTTTTTCATTATTTTTCACATGAAAAGCGTATTTACGAAAACTTGGCCTTACAAAGTCAACCACGTACGCGTTTCGGGCTGTTGGCTCTTGTCAGCGTGGTGCAGGCAGTCAAATAAACGTTAGGTTTATTTTTGCTCCACTAGATGGCGCTCTGCCATCTAAAAATGCTCGTGTTAACGCAGTCAGGATATGCTATTTTTGTTTTTAATATCAACACCTGACCTTTTTTTCTACTGTTTTAAAATTATTGTTTCACATGAACACCGTATTTACCCATTTCTTGATTAATCGGGAAACCTCTTGGCCAAAATTGTGTTCGTAGAGGTACATCCTCCGACACGCTGACGAGGGTCAACAGACCGAAACGCGTACGTGGTTGGCTTTTCTCGATTTATCAAGAAATTGGAATGGCCAAATATCACGGAAAAGGTTAAATAAACATTTACTTTAATTTCGTGTCACTAGATGGCGCTCTGCCATCTAAAAAAGCTCATGTGAGTACGGTGAAGATATGCCTTTTTTATTTTAATATGTATATATATGTTGTATTCTATATTTTGCATGTTGTTTATAGAACCATAAACCCATGTGTAAATACATTATGGCCCTCGTCCGACGATCCACAAGGGACCTAATGGAATCTTCATAATCTTCCAAGAGGTGTTTGGCTGGCAAAGAGGCTGGGCCAATTTTTTTTTCCGGGAGGAAAATAACCTAATGTGAGGGCCATTTGCCCAAAACCATGGCCACTAGGTGGACGCTTCTCAGTTTGTCAATGCTGTTGTTGTGGCTTTGAAATCGACAGGAGGCCGCTAGTTTGTGGCGACGGTGTTCAACTTTGACGTTCATTTTAAAGGGAGAGGCGCCCTATGCTTATATAGATAAATTTCCTTCCGGCAAAAATTTCCATCTATATATATATTGATAAAAAAATGCATCCCCAGATTGTGTAACTTAAGGTTTTTGATGGCCTGAGCTATCTGTCGGGATGAATATCAACTAATTATTGATTTTTATTTATTCCCTAATTGGCCAAATATCCTTTCCTGTTTAATCAAGTGAAGCTAACCACGTACGGGTTTCGGGCTTTTGACCCTCATAAGCGTGGTGAAATCTGTATTTCAACGACCAAAAAAAGCTGGTCTTTGAGGCATCCTGAAAATCATGAAACAGGTATTTGGGCCAGAAGGGCATCATTTAGAAATGGGAATATTTTTGTTTACCGCAGGGAGGCCTAGGTGCGAAATATTACAATCGCTGATGGTCCGCTGAAATACATATCACATCAAATTTAGATACCATAAGCCAATAAATATCTGGAAACTGGAGAAGTAATGGCGGCAACAAATATCGAGAGAGATGGCCAGCCTGAAAGGAGTGTGACCTTGTTTACAAGGTAAAGGTTAGAGCATCTGTTTCCATGGAAACGAGGAGCAGATCGATCGTGTCTCTTATGAAATCAACTTCCAACCTGCCTCGCAGTTTTGGGAATACGCCGATATTAGTCATTTTGATTTGATTGCAGTTGTTCGCTGGACATCCTCGTGGAACTAATGTAGAGCTTACATGTGGAAATCATGATTCGTTCACAGGTTAAGCTGTTCATGCCGACTTTTTAAAGCAATTTTCCCCGCGATTAAATAATCAAGTAATTAAACAATATATCACTATCGTAATCATATACAGCTTATTAAAGTCATATTTTGTAGAAGGTATTAGAGAGAATAGTAAAGAGAATTTTAATTTGTTTAAAAGAGGTATGTGTGTTAGTTCAACTATGGAGGACTATCTATATTAATTCCCTTTTAAAAAGATATTTTAAGGTATATCTGAATATATATATATTAAAAATAAAGAAGGCATCTCCTGACCACGAGAACATGTGCTTTTTAGATGGCAGAGCAGATTTTTTGGTCCCAATGGCTTCCCGAGAAATCAAGAAATGGGTATTTAAGGCCAAAATTGCGTAAAGACGCTTAACACATGAAAAAAACAATAAAAAAATAAAAGATAAGTGAGTCAGGTGTTGATATTAAAAATAAAGAAGGCATCTCCTGACCTCGAGCACATGTGCTTTTTAGATGGCAGAGCGCCATCTAGTGGAGCAAAAATAAACTAAACGTTTATTTAGCTTGCTCCGTGATATTTGGCCAACCCAATTTCTTGATAAATCAAGAAAATTAAGGCTAAATCTAATCAGGCCTAAGTGAGAATAAGAAAGTAGGCCTATCGAGCCCAGTCCAATTTTTACGAGGTCATCCTGGAAGATGTACTTTACCCCCCCCCTGTAACGTCAGAAAAGGGCAGTGACCTGCCTGGACCCAGGGAAGCTATAAAAGGAGGCCCCAAGCCTCAGTTAGTCAGTCTTTGTTTCAGTCCTTCAGTCCTCCAGTCCGCGTAGGCCGCTCCTATAGAGGTAATCCTTTCCTGCCAGAAGCCACCTCGTCCCATTCCTTCTCGACATTCGGACGCTTCTTCGTTGAATCTCTGTTTGTTTATTTCATCTTGGCCCAACTTTGTCGCCTTCCACCACGACTGCACGGTAGAGGTGACATCGAGGTTCGTTTAGCATCAGGTAGCAGTGGTCCCAGAGGTCCCAAGTTATCACATTAATATATACAGTTATCAGCGTCATTCATTCTTTCTTAATTCTGTCACCGTTTGCTTTTGGTTCAGTGGTAGAATGCTCGCCTGCCACGCGGGCGCCTCGGGTTCGATTCCCGGCCGATGCATTTTTTTTTTACAATTTTTAAAACTCATTTATATTATTAAAATATATGTGCTTTTCCTGTCTATGTACAGATTTATGGTCTATGTACACAAGTATGTATACAAGTTATTTGCAAATTGCGTGGCAAATTTGCCCTTTCGCTCGCAAGCAGCGCCTCTAGCGGTGAATATGGGAGGTAATATCAGCTGACCTAATGGACATGTAAAACGTGTTTTAACAGGACATAGAGAAAAATATGGAAAATACATTTTTCGGATTTTAGTCAAGAAAAATAAATTGACAGGTTCTGGGAAAAAAGTAGTTGTTTTTTATTCAGTAAATGATGATGACAATATTGCTGTATCATATTTGATTATCAGATACAAAATTATATCCGGAAAATTTCCAAAAAGCAGAGACCACGGGTGAAGCCAGTTCATTTTTAGTATGCAGGAACAAAATTCTAACAGAAAATCATTCATTCGAGCAGAAGACACAAAGCCAGATCATCTCTTTATTAAAATATCGCTTCTCAGACACAAGGTTTGGAGAAGGACGTTTCACAAGAATGACATCCACGGCGCCAATTTATAATTGTAACGAATAGTATTTGAATAAAAGCATTTAATCGGGTAAAACCCGGGCATTGCCCTTTCTTAATCAATTCTGTCACCGTTTGCTTTTGTGAATGGAATAAATACCCAAATATGGCCATTTCTCATAACCCTCGGGTGTTCAGTGGTAGAATGCTCGCCTGCCACGCGAGCGGCCCGCGTTCGATTCCCGGGCGATGCATTTTTTTTTACAATTTTTAAAACTCATTTATATATTATACAAGAATGACATCCACGGCGCCAAATTCGGGTTACTTTGTATGGGCCGAAGTAACGTCTCATTAGTTTTTCCAAATATCCCACTTTACGCACAGGAATAAAGATCCATACAAGATCTCCAGGCTGATAAATTATATTTCTGTGATGGGCGTCATAGCGATGTTTATTGCTATCTTGAGATCTCAAGGAGTGGATACGTGCCAGTTTTCGTGCTTCTTCGGCTCTTGCCCCTAGAGTTTGGATGAAATCGTCGTCTTCTGGCAATAACTTGGGGAATAACACGTCAAGTGGAGTCGCGGCTTCAAGCCCGTGTACAAGGAAAAATGCGGTGAACCCAGTAGACTTGTTTTTCTGTGTTGTATGCAAATGTAACGAATGGAATAATCCTGTCCCAATCTTTCTGGTTGACATCTACATACATGAACAGCATGTCTTCTATGGTCTTATTCAACCTCTCCGTGAGTTCGTTTGTCTGGGGGTGATAAGCGGTCGTCTTCCGATGGGTTATTCTGCACTGGTTGTTCAGATCACTTATCATTGAAGATGTGAAGTTCCTTCCTCTATCCGTGATTAATTCCCTCGGCGCGCCGTGCTTTAAGATGACATATTCAATGAAGAATTTGGCGACTTCCATGGATTCACTTGTGGGTAGAGCTTTAGTTATCGCATATTTCGTTAGGTTGTCCGTACATACAATAATCCAACGGTTGCCACCTTCTGATGTTGGAAATCTCCTCAGGAGATCCATTCCTACCTTTTCAAAGGCAACTTTAGGAACAGGTATTGGCTGTAAGTGCCCTGAGGGGAGTTGGGGCTGATGTTTACGCCTCTGACAATCTGAACAGTGTGCCACATACCTTCTAACCGTTCTATACATTCCGGGCCAGTAATACTTTTTTCTTATTCGGTCATAGGTTTTAGTAAATCCGAGGTGACCAGCCGTGGGTGAATCATGGAAATTTTTCAGTAATTCCTGGCTTAAATGGCGTGGAACCACCAAAAGCCATGGTTTCCCCATTGGATCATAATTTTTTCTGTAGAGCGTGTTATCGATTTTTACAAAGGAATTATTAGGAGAACTTTGTAATTTGTCAGCGATTTTTCTAATAGCTTGATCATTCATCTGCTCTTCGCTAAAGTTCTGCAAAGTCACTATGCTTGGAATATCTTCCTCCATATCTTCACTGTATTCTAATGGACTTCTTGATAAGCAGTCTGCGTCCTGATGATTCCTTCTGCTCTTATACACGACAGTGACGTCAAACTCTTGCAGCCGAAGTGCCCATCTTGCTAACCTCCCACATGGGTCTTTGAGGTTGGTCAGCCAGCACAAAGAGTGGTGGTCTGCAACAATAGTGAACGGCTGTCCAAAGACATATGGTCGGAATTTATTGATAGCCCAAATGATGGCAAGGCATTCCCTTTCTGTGGTTGAATAATTTTTTTCTGCCTTATTTAAGGTTCTGGATGCATAAGCAATGGCTCTTTCCTTTCCATTTTGTATCTGCACTAATACTGCTCCTATTCCGTAGTTGCTTGCGTCAGTGTGTATTTCGGTTGGGGATGAGTAATCAAAATGTCCAAGAGCGGGTTCGGAAATTAACGCTGACTTGAGAGCTTCAAATGCATTTTTCTCTTCCTGGTTCCAATTAAATGCTGAGTCTTTCTTCAAAAGGTTATTCAAGGGTTGGGCTACGTGGGCATAATTGGGTATGAAGCGGCGGTAGTAGGATGAAAGTAAAGAAAACTTCTAACTTCCTTCAATGACCTTGGCGTAGCGAAGTCGTGGACTGCTCGAATCTTTTCTTGGTCGGGACGAATTCCATTTTCACTCACCTCATGTCCAAGAACCGTGATAGTTTTTGCACCAAACTTGCATTTCTTGGAATTGAGACATAATCCGGCTTTCTTAAGGCAATTTAATACAAGTTGAAGGCGTCTTAAGTGTTCTTCAAAGCCATCTGAAAAAACGATGATGTCATCGAGGTAACACAAGCAAATGGTCCACTTAAGACCCTTCAGAAGATTATCTATCATTCGTTCGAAGGTAGCTGGAGCATTACATAACCCAAATGGCATTACTTTGAACTCGTACAGTCCATCTGGAGTTATGAATGCTGTCTTCTCACGGTCCGATTCTTCTACGTCGATTTGCCAGTACCCTGATTGGAGGTCCATGGAAGAATAAAATCTAGCTCCCCGTAAGCAGTCTAAAGTGTCGTCGATCCTTGGGAGAGGGTAGACATCCTTTTTTGTTATTTTGTTAAGGCGGCGGTAATCGACGCAGAATCTCCAGCTTCCATCCTTTTTTCTTATCAATACTACAGGCGAGGCCCACGGACTTTCAGAGGGCTGAATGATGTCAAGTTTTTCCATCTTGTTTACCTCATCCTGAATAATTTGGCGTTCTCTTGGTGCAACTCGGTACGGTCTTTGTTTGGTCGGTAGGTGGTATCCAGTGTTAATTCGGTGTTTAACATTGACGTCCTTGAATTGTTTTCTTTTACTAAATTCGAAAATATCTGTATAGTTTTTTAACAAATTTCTTAATTTTTCTTTTTGAGATTCATCAAGTGAATCATCTATAAAAAATTCCAAGATTTTTGGGTCTTCAGAATGTTCCGCCTCTGTTTCAACTTGGTTACAATCAGCTAGAGTACATAATTGACTATCTTCGATGACAGCACTATCGGCTACATGCATCCCCTGTGGGATTAGTTTCGGATATGGACTCCAATTCACCACCCAAAGTTTACCTCGGTTATTGGTAAGTGAAATGACAGAGGAGGGAGCCGTTAGTTCTCTTTCCAGCAATAGCTCTTTCCGACATTCTGCCACCACAATTGCGTCATTAGGAATGTCACGACTTGCTACTTCTATTAACTGAATAGAGGCGGGTTCGATTCTATATTCCAATTCCGAGTAGAGAGGTGAGCTGTTCTTAGGGGTATCCTCAAAAAGACATTTTTCTAAGAAGAGTGTGTCGTCAGCTGAATCAATTATCGCCCTAGATAACTTCAAAAAGTTCCAACCAAGAATAACTTCGTGACTACAGTCTTCCATAAACGACAAATTCAAAGCTTTCCTGTAGTCCATTCAAGTCCAGTTTCAGTGTGCAGCGTCCTTTTGGTCTTACAATTTTACCGTTGGCTACTCGTAATGTGACGTCAGTTTCGGCAAACATTATTTTTCTTAGTTTGAGTCTGAACCTCTCAGAAATGACAGAATATGAGGCTCCTGAGTCGACGAGGGCACGCGTCATTTTTCCTTCTATATTAATGTCTATGTAATTTTCTTTTAATTCTAATGTGGTCGAAAGGGAGGATTTATAAATTATGCGGCCTTACCTCCAAAATAGGACGCATCTTCTAGTTTTCCTGACGGGAACGGCGAGGCGACTGGCTGGGTCTTCTATCAGGAGACGAATATTGTTCTTTTCGGCCAGTGTAAGGAGAGGGGCTTCGGTAGCGGCGTCTATTTTCTCTTGGCAGGCCGTCGTTGGGCTCTTGGTTGCTCCGAGAATTATAGAATGTTCTAGGCTCTAGCCTATCTCTCTGTTGTAATTCCAAGTTTGTTCTCCTTCATATTCTCTCCTCGTGTCACGGCAGTAGCGCACGACGTGGCCAGGGCGTCCGCAGTGGAAACAGATTGGCTTACCTTCCGTGGTTCGCCATTCGTTGGTATCGCGTCTTCCGTTTACCTGTTTTGGCTGCTGCGGTCTTATCGTTTGGGCCACATATATATTATTATAAAACTCTCGGGGTCTTTCCTTCTGTGGGGAACTTCTCCTAGGCTTTGAGATTGGCGCCAGGGTTCTTCCAATCTCCTCCTTTACCATATCTTCGATGGTAGAAATTTTTGGCTCCTCTCGAGTAGAGCCTAATGCCCGCTGTACCTCCTCACGAACAATTTGCCTGATCATAGATGACAGATCTGCCCTGTCATCATGATCACTGAGAGATGCCACATTTGTTAGTCGCTCGTATTTGGTAGGGGTCACTCGCTTACAGTGTAGACTTTCAATGCGGCGACATTCGGTGACGAATTGCTCAGTGTTATGCACATCCCTTGGGAGAAGTGCCTGGTAGAGCTCCTCAGCTATCCCTTTCATCAGATGGGATATTTTATCTTCCTCATTCATTTGTGGATCTACCTCTTTGCAAAGGCGCAGGACGTCTTGGATGTAATATTCGGTGCTTTCTCCTTTAATTGTGCGCGAGTTTTGAGTATTTTCTCAGCTCGCAGTCTTGAGCCTTCATTTTTTCCAAATACATTTTCTAATTGTGACATGAACTCCGTCCATGTCTGGATGCCTTCCTCGTTGTTTTCATACCATTTGAGAGCAGTGCCAGTAAGATAGAAATAAACGTTAGCGAGACAAAGGGTTTCATCCCATTGGTTGTGCTTCGCCACACGTTCATACCCTTTTAACCAGCTACGGGGATCTTCAACACCCTCACCAGAGAACATTGAGGGGTTTCTAGGTAGATGTTGGACAAAAAATGAACCTACCTGAGTAGTTGCTTCTTTCTTGATGTTCATGGTTTTTTCTTCTTGCTCAACCGAGTCAATTTTCCGTTTTTTTTCTGAATGGGTATCGATCCAGCTTCTTCACCAGTTGTAGCGTAGAAATCAAGTCTTGAAATATCCTAAGATATAAAAGTATTTATTGATGACGTCACAGCGACAAGTCAACAATTATTAACTGGTCAGCCCCAAACTATTTACAGCTAGAGAATCTTAAGGAAGCAAGCAAGCAAAGAAATATTTTAAAGATGATTTCACAAATACAGATTAATATATATTTTTATAATCTGTTGAATATATTTTCATTGAATAATAATAAATTAAATAATAAAATATTTCTTCGCCACGATATTATAGAAAATTTATCAAAGGTTTTTCGAAAATTGCCGATCCATTAACCAGTCTAATAAAAAAGAATGTACCTTTTACCTGGACAGAAAATCAAGAAAAAGCATTTCAAACCCTTAAAGTATCATTGATAAATCCCCCAATATTAGAGCACTTTGATCCGAATGCAAATACTTACATTCATACTGACGCATCTAACATCGGCTTGCGTGCAACATTAGTCCGAAAGTTCGGCGATGAAGAAAAGGTGATCTCATATTTAAGTCGAACACTGAGCAAAATTATTCGACTACCGAAAACGAATGTCTGGCTGTTGTGTGGTCAATGTCCAAGTTACGACCCTACCTATATGGAAGGCACTTCAAAATCGTAACTGATCATCATGCACTATACTGGCTTAAGAATCTGAAAGATCCGACCGGCCGATTAGCACGATGGGCACTAAAGATTCAGGAATATAATTTCGAAATTATACACAAATCTGGTAAAAAAACATCTGGACGCTGATGGTCTATCTAGAGGACCCTTACCGGAAAACGAATGGGACGAAGATCATGAGAGACTATTTCTGAATCAATTAATAGACGAAAAGGATTATTTTATTGAGAATATTAAGGAGAACCTTAGTGGAAACAAACGTTCAATTACACAGAATTTTAAAGAAGTAAATAGGTGTCTCTACAAGAAAAATCCAAATCCTGAAGGTAGGGCATGGTTACTGGTAGTGCCAAAGAAGAGAAGGAAGGAAATCATGAGTAAATACCACAACCATATGCTGAATGGCCAACTGGGCGTCGCCAGAACCACTTACCGATTGAAGAATAAATACTATTGGCCTTCCATGTTGAAAGATGTTTCAGAATTTGTAAAGACGTGCCATCTTTGCCAAAGTCGGAAAGGTTCAAATCCCTTGCCTTCTGGACTTTTACAACCTATTCTCCCAGCTAACCACCCTTTTGAAAGAATCGGAATTGACTTTGTTGGCCCCTTGCCATCAACGAAAATAAGAAGGAAGTAGATAATTGTGTTGACTGATTATTATACCAAGTATGCTGAAACAAAGGCAGTATCAGAAGCAACCGTGAAAGAAGTCTCTACATTTTCAATCGAACATATTAAAATA
This sequence comes from Cordylochernes scorpioides, assembly GCA_030710605.1. Lineage (NCBI taxonomy): Eukaryota > Metazoa > Arthropoda > Arachnida > Pseudoscorpiones > Chernetidae > Cordylochernes > Cordylochernes scorpioides. Next base: position 108,866,323 of record CP092886.1, on the reverse strand, counting down.
AACTTATCTTACCTCATGTGTTGTCCATCTTTATAATTTACTGGTAAGAGTCCCTGCAATTTTTTTAATATTAGTTTACGTCACGGGGCCCCAAGATTTCTTATTAGCGATAGAGGTTCACAATTCACTAGCAATTTGATGAAGGAAGTAATGAAAATGTGCAAAGTTAAACACTGCTTCACAACGAGCTACCACCCCCAGACTAACGGACTAACGGAACGGCTAAATAGAACTTTAATCAATATGATCAGCATGTATGTGAATACGGATCAGAAGAACTGGGACGAAATCCTCCCTTTTATCACCCACGCGTATAATAACACGATTCAAGAAACCACAGGCTACACTCCATTTTTCCTTTTGTTTGGAAGGGAATCCATGTCCCTCTTAGACGACGAGAATATCCCAACGGACAGTAACATGGGCGATTACGACGAATATATAGAAAACTACTTAGATAAAATAGCAAGGACGAGACAGGTAGTCATTAACAACACAGAGTAGACTCAGGAAAGAATGAAAATAAACTATGACAAAAAACACAATGAGAAAATCTATGAACCAGGACATTTAGTGGCAGTTTGGACACCAGTCCGAAAAATCGGAAAATGTGAAAAACTATTTAGAAATTATTTTGGCCCATATCGAATATTAAAGAAGCTGTCTAACGTAAATTACTTAATTGAGCCGAAAGATATTCCTGGCCTAGACCCATTGATTGTCCATGTCTCAAGACTCAAACCCTATTTTGGGAGAGAATTGATGAGGTAACTCACGAGGACGTGACGAACTCTGGAGATGGGGAAGTGCTGCATCATGGCTAATGAACCTATTTTATTTTAATTTGTAATATTATTTTTCATATATTTTAAATTCAAAATTATATTTTATATTTATTTATTTAATTAAGCAGAATATATGTATTATAGAATCATCATTTGTATTTAGATACACGTGTGACTTCACTGCTCTCTTTGATGTGAGAAATAAATAAATTATTCTGGAGGCTACTTAAAGTAGAGTTATCTCATTATTCGCTTATATAAATTTGTAGGATGGTTAAGACACGTTCTGGGAAGATGCAAGACCCAGCCCATGAGAGGACCAAGGTTGAAGAGTCTGCCAAGCCGCAACCTGATGCAACAATATATATATATATATATACTAGCGGATGTGTACCCGGCTTTGCCTGGGGTTTATCCGAGTGAAAGTTCGCCTAAAAAATATTATTGATAAAAATAATCCGGAACACACAGAAAATTATGATAATAATGATGGTAATATTCGTTACATTATATATATTATATAATATATAAATATATTTTTCGAGCAAACATATCCACTCTCTCTACTGAATAGATTTTTAAAAATATATATATTTAAATATAAATATCTAGAGATATACTACATGATTCACAATAAAATCCTAAATAATTGCAATAAGATATACTATATATATAATAATACTATATATATATATATATATATTTTGCGAAATCGGCCTGAAGATAGGCTAACGCCTGAAAGCTTGCCAACATTCAGAATAAAGAAACTCGTTGCAATTTTTTCTTCCTTTCATTCATTAAATACTAAATGATCTTAGCCAAAAGGCCGAGAAACTATATTTTATATATAGATATGACCTGGCTTCGTGTGTCATCTGCTCGAGTGATGTTTCACTGATAGAATTTTGTTCCTGCCTACTAAAAATTATTATCTGGCTTCGCCCGTGGTCTGCTTTAGTGAATATTCCCCTAAAAAATTTTGTTGATGTCAATCAAGCATGATACAGCAATATTGTCATTATCATTTCCAACTTTAAATATTGTTGCTCAGTACTTGGTTAATTATACTTTTTCTTGATTAAAAGTGCGACAAAAAACTTCCAGATTTAATTCTCTGTCCTTTTCAAAATTCAGCAGGATTAGTTTCATATTGAGGGCGTGCATAGCCGACAAACATATGTCTGGTTTTCGACGTCTATTTTGCGGGAGAGGCGACCCCTGTCTCTTCAGATCAATTTCCTCCTGGCAAAATATCCATCTATATATATATATATATATGTTCCTGGCTTCCTCCGGGTTTTACCCGAGTAAAAGTTTGCCTAACGAACATTTGTTAAAACGATTCTAGAAAACATCCAATCCACTTATATATAGATTTATAAACGTATATAAATATAAATATACAAATATTGTTATATGCGTTCAAATATATTTTTGAAACACATAATTTTTTTGAAAACATTTATTAAATTTTAAATATGATATTTTCTTTAAATATATATTAATATTGAAATGCCAAGTTTTTTATATCATTGGGATATTATAATACATAATTCTCAAATTAAATTATAAATTTATTATACTTGGAACACATTTTAGCATTTTTACAATTTATAAATGTAATTTCACCAGAAACCGCTAGAGGCGCTGCTTGCGAGTCAGAGTAGAAATTTTGCAAATAAAATTGCAACGAATATTTATTTCAAAACAAATAAAAACCAGAAACCTTCTCAGTAGTATAGTAAATATATAACTTCCTAAAGTTTCACGGCGATTGGATAATCTTACCTTTTAAAAACCTTCATCGGTGTAAACATTCTAACAAACTACGTTTAAAAATTTTAACCAATCAAATTTATTTATCGTCGCGACCAGTGCGGCGCCAAGCGGTAAAAGGCTGGAACTAACGCTTTTGGTTTTACATTTATTTTTAAAAAGCACATTCAGCTACCTACATGCGAAATTTCATGATGATTGATTGTGTAGATTTTGCGCAACGCGATAACAAACATCGATTTTGGATTTCATTTTTATAGATATAAGAAAAGAATAAATGTTCCCAGCTTCGCCCGGTTTTTACCCGAGTAAAAGTTTGCCTAACGAACATTTGTTAAAATGATTCTAGCAAACATCCAATCTCTACTGATTCTATAATTATCTATACTCTCGATAATTTGAAAAATTTTCCCGGTTCCTTTAATAATACTCGATAAGTTAAATAAAATCAACATTAATTGGTCCACTCGGTAATTTGAAGTTGAAGGAATATTATCTTGCCTCAAACGAACATTTTTGAATAACTGTATTTAGCGAATGTACCCGGCTTCGCCCGGTTTTTACTCGAGTAAAAGTTTGCCTAACGAACATTTGTTAAAACGATTCTAGAAAACATCCAATCCACCTATATAGATTCATAAACGTATATAAATAAATATTGTTATATGCGTTTAAATATATTTTTGAAACGCATAATTATTTTTAATTATTAAATTTTAAATAAGATATTTTCTTTAAATATAGCCAAATGGTAAAAGGCTGGAACTAACGCTTTTTGGTTGTACATAAAAAAAGAACATTAACCTTTTTAGTTTTTTGAATAGCCTATATCTTGTGTTTATAACCTATAATCAAATTGTGCCTTATCATGGATTTGGTCTTATTATCTTGTGTTTATAATCTATAATTCAAATTGTGCCTTATCATGGATTTGGTTTTATTACCTTGTGTTTATAAAAAAATAATCCAAATTGTGCCTTATCATGGATTTGGTTTTATTACCTTGTGTTTATGAAAAAAAATAATCCAAATTGTGCCTTATCATGGATTTGATCTTATTACCTTGTGTTTATAATCTATAATTCAAATTGTGCCTTATCATGGATTTGGTTTATTACCTTGTGTTTAAAAAAAAATAATCCAAATTGTGCCTTATCATGGATTTGATCTTAT
>CP092886.1:108851953-108862489 GCA_030710605.1 Cordylochernes scorpioides | reverse complement strand
TACCTTGTGTTTATAATCTATAATTCAAATTGTGCCTTATCATGAATTTGGTTTATTACCTTGTGTTTATAAAAAAATAATCCAAATTGTGCCTTATCATGGATTTGATCTTATTACCTTGTGTTTATAATCTATAATTCAAATTGTGCCTTATCATGGATTTGGTTTTATCACCTTGTGTTTATAAAAAAATAATCCAAATTGTGCCTTATCATGGATTTGATTTTATTACCTTGTGTTTATAATCTATAATCAAATTGTGTCTTATCATGGATTTGGTCTTATTATTTTGTGTTTATAATCTATAAACCAAATTGTGCCTCATCATGGATTTGGTCTTATTACCTTGTGTTTATAATATACTAGCCGAATGACCCAGGCAACGCCCGTGTTTTACCCGATTGAATGTTTTTATTCAAATGCTATTAGTTACAATTATAAATTGGAGCCGTGGATGTCACTCTTGTGAAACGTCCCGCTCCAAACTTTACATGTACATTAAGTCAGCTGGTATTACCCCTCATTTTCACCGCTAGAGGCGCGAGCGAATTGACTTTTTGTAAATATACATAATTATAAAGTTAGAAGCTTCTATAGAAGATAATGATCATAATGATGATGCGCGCGCATCCGTGACAGCGATGAGGAATTGAGGAAAGACGGTCGTGACTATATATGTTGATAATAAAATAATAAAATAATAATAATAATATAATAATAATTATTATTATTATTATCATTAGAAAATGATAATGATCATAATAATGATGCGCGCGCATCCATGACATGAGGAATGAGGAATTGAGGAAAGACGGTCGTGACTATATATGTTGACGAATGACCCGGGCAACGCCCGTGTTTTACCCGATTGAATGATTTTATTCAAATACTATTTGTTACAATTATAAATTGGAGCCCTGGATGTCACTCTTGTGAAACGTCCCGCTCCAAACTTTACATGTACATTAGGTCAGCTGGTATTACCCCTCATTTTCACCGCTAGAGGCGCGAGCGAATTGACTTTTTGTAAATATACATAATTATAAAGATAGAAACTTCTATAGAAGATAATGATCATAATGATGATACGCGCGCATCCGTGACAGCGATGAGGAATTAAGGAAAGACGGTCGTGACTATATATTAACTAGACGAATGGCCCGGGCAACGCCCGGGTTTTACCCGAGTGCGTATATATTTTTAAAATGTTTTAATTAAAATACTATTCGTTACAATTATAAATTGGCGCCGTGGATGTCTCTCTTATGAAACGTCCCGCCCCAAACTGTGTGTGTCTTGAAAATATAAAAATAAAAATGTGAACGGAAAAATATGTCCAGGGTAGCCTAGTGGTCATGGCATCTGCCCGGTAAGCGGAAGGTCGTGGGTTCGATTCCCATCCCTTGACACTTTTTTTATTTTATCCATTCTGACCAAAATCTATCCGTGAACTTCACACAGTGAACTTCACACAGACAGAATAAGGCAATTATATAAGTATATAATCCAAATTGTGCCTTATCACACACTATTTTTTTATTTGGCCTTATTACCTTGTGTTTATAATCTATGACGTAATGCCAGCGGCGCGCGCCCGTTGGCTGCCGGCGAGCACGTGACCTCCCTGTGCGCGCGCATCCGTGACAGCGATGAGGAATTGAGGAAAGACGGTCGTGACTATATATATTAATAATAATAATATAATAATAATAATTATTATTATTATCATTAGATAATGATAATGATCATAATGATGATGCGCGCGCATCCGTGACAGCGATGAGGAATTGATTGAGGAAAGACGGTCGTGACTATATATGTTGACTAGACGAATGGCCCGGGCAACGCCCGGGTTTCACCCGAGTGCGTATATATTTTTAAAATGTTTTAATTAAAATACTATTCGTTACAATTATAAATTGGCGCCGTGGATGTCTCTCTTATGAAACGTCCCGCCCCAAACTGTGTGTGTCTTGAAAATATAAAAATAAAAATGTGAACGGAAAAATATGTCCAGGGTAGCCTAGTGGTCATGGCATCTGCCCGGTAAGCGGAAGGTCGTGGGTTCGATTCCCATTCCTTGACACTTTTTTTATTTTACCCATTCTGACCAAAATCTATCCGTGAACTTCACACAGTGAACTTCACACAGACAGAATAAGGCAATTATATAAGTAGATAATCCAAATTGTGCCTTATCACACACTATTTTTTATTTGGCCTTATTACCTTGTGTTTATAATCTATGACGTAATGCCGGCGGCGCGCGCCCGTTGGCTGCGTATATATGTTGATAATAATAATAATAATAATATAATAATAATTATTATTATTATTATCATTAGATAATGATAATGATCATAATGATGATGCGCGCGCATCCGTGACATGACGGTGGAAAGACGGTCGTGACTATATATGTTGATAATAAAATAATAATAATAATATAATAATATTTATTATTATTATTATCATTAGATCATGATAATGATCTAATGATGATGCGCGCGCATCCGTGACATGAGGGATTGAGAACGTTCGTGACTATATATGTTGATAATAAAATAATATATATAAAATAATATAATAATAATATAATAATAATAATTATTATTATTATCATTAGATAATGATAATGATCTAATGATGATGCGCGCATCCGTGACATGAGGAATTGAGGACGGTCGTGACTATATATGTTGATAATCCTATAAATGTTTTTATTCAAATACTATTCGTTACAATTATAAATTGGCGCCGTGGATGTCACTCTTGTGAAACGTCCTGCTCCAAACTTTGTGTCTGAGAAGCGAAATTTTTATAGAAAGATAATCTGGCTTTTGTTTTCTGCTCGAATGAATGTTTTTCTGTTAAAATTTTGTTCCTGCGTACAAAATAATGAACTGGTTTCACCCGTGGTCTCTGCTTTTTGGAATTTTTCCAGATTTAATTTTGTATCTGATAATCAAACATGATACAGCAATATCGTCATCATCATTTTCTGACTAAAAATATATAGTTTTAATAATTGATGTATATATTATTTTAAAATAGCATATCGTCTTCCCCTTATTTTTTACCTATGTATGGAAATTTTGGTTTGAATTAGTGAACTACTGCGAATTTGTATACCGGACATATAACAGCTGCCTACATGCGAAATTTCATAATGATTGATTCTGTAGATTTTCGCAACGCGATAACAAACATCGATTTTGGATTTCATTTTTATAGATATCTATATTAATAAAATGCAAATTTCATAAATGTTGTTCACTAAAAACTTTCGTTACAATATGCATCAATTTCAACCAAATTTTCAACATTTATGTGAAACGAGATGGAGCAGGTTTTGCTTAACATCAAAATATATTTCCTAACATTAACATGGGTAACTTCGGTGTTATCGATTAAATACAAAAAAAATCAACAGAGTTAATTTTATTTATATATAAATACAAAAAAAAAATCAACAGAGTTAATTTTTTTACACACTAGCTAATAATCTCAATCTAAAAATATTATATAAATATATGACTTAATGAATATAATTATCATTATTATCATAATATTCTGTGTGTTCCAGAATATTATTATCAATAATATTCGTTAGGCAAACTTTCACTCGGATAAAACCCGGGCGAAGCCGGGTACACATCCGCTAGTAAGGATATATATAACAAATTACTGATTTTCAATTATTTTATTTTAAATGTATATATTTATTTATTCTCTATATAATAATAATTTATATATTATTTTATTATTATTAATTATATTTATAAACATGCATATTGTAGATTTTAGATATTTTAAATTTTATAGCAGTAGTACATACTCGTGAATTGATACGCGAGCTTCTCAAAACAATCTTGTTCCCCGAAGAAGTTTGGCGAGTTGCCACACGAAATATCGGAAATAAAACTTTATGATACAAAATAGGCATTATTAAATAATATAATATATGGATTGCTCTATTTCAAACATATTTATATACAGGGTGATCCAAAAGTCCCGCACAACTTTAAAAATTAATAACTCCGCGAATATTTGCGCTAGAGCAATGCGGTAAACACCATTGTGTTCAGGATGCAATGGGATTTTTATGGCAAATAATGAAAAATTCGAAATTGATTTTAGTTACAACTTTATTCGCTAGAGATGGCGCCCTACCAGAATCAGCGATTCAGCGGCCAAATTGTTTGATAAATTGAAAAATATAATTAAACGACACATATTTTTACTTTTTGAATACCAGGAAAGAACCCTAATAATATCAAATGATAAATTAATAAAAAACCATTTCGCCAAAAGTTAGAAGAAATGGTTAACGATTTTTAAATACAATCTGAGATATGTAAAATAGGTATATGCAAATTAAAACATGTAGCAAAAAAAACCTGATATTTTAGATGCGGTTTGCTCGAATCCTCTCAGCTATTTATATTTCGAAAATAATAATTTTCTATTTTTTTTAAATTCAACTCTCTCTCAGTATCGATTATATTTATTTTAATTCATTTGAAAAATATTTATCTATCTCTGATGATTTATTTTACTCTGGAATGCCGTTGTTGTTTTTGTCGTGTCCAATAAAGAGCCTCAGATTCTTTTCGTTTGGCCAACAAAAATGTCCAATTTATATACACATATATTCTTACATAATGAGACTTTAAAGAATGCAAATAATCTTAATCTATTTACATACACAACATATCTCCCCCCTTAATAATATTCCAGTCGGTCTAGGGGTTTCCTGGCTCTCTGAGGTCTAGGACTGCGGACGGGCACTTGCACAGCGGCAGCCTCCGGTTTAGGAGTGCAAGAGGGCACGTGCACAGCAACAGGCCCTGGTATAGGAGTGCAAGAGAGTACGTGCACAGAAGCAGTCTCCTCCTTGTTTCCTGATGTAACCTCTGGAACCTTCTCTTCACTTTATTTCTGACTTCCACCTACAGGCTTCTCTCCTGATGTTCGAGGAAGTATCAAATTTCTTGTCTCCACTTGTTTCATTCTCTCAGGTCGCAATTGATTGATATGCCTCTTATACACGACGCCCTCGCAACTTATAAGGTAGTGACGGTAGCTCAATAATTCCAAAATGGTAGCTTTTTACCGTTTAGGTCCAGTTGCATAGTTGCGGAAATAAACCTCGCAACCTGTAGTAAACTGCTCCTGCCTTCTTACGGCCTCAAGAAATACCTCTCGCGGATTTCTCATCTTGGTATTAAATTCGAGAATCTTGATCTTAAACTTCTCTTCATTAGCAGTTCCGCCGGGGAATTCCTTTATTACAGTTTGGGGGGATGCTATATGAGCAAATAGGAAACTTTGTAGATTCGTCTCTAAATCATCCTTCCCATTATTCTTTCTCAAACGGTTTTTAAACTCTCTTACATATCTTTCAGCTAAACCATTTGTACTAAGATTATACGGACTGGTCTTAGTGTGCCGTATACCATTCATTTTGGTAAATTGCTCGAATTCACCGGAGATAAACTGTCTTCCGTTATCTGTAACAAAATATTAGGGCAATCCAATTCTGGCGAGAATTTCTCTAAGATGACTTATAATCGTTTTTCTGGTAATATCTTTGATGGTAAAAATTTCTATCCACTTTGAGTATGCGTCCACGAGAACCAAAAACATTCTTCCCATGAACGGACCCGCTAGATGAAGATGAAGTCGATGCCACGGTTTTTCGGGCCAAGTCCATTCCGAGATGGTAGCCGGGGGCATGCTTGCCGATTCTTGGCATACTCTACATTCTCTAGTTAACTCTTTGATGTTACTGTCTATGCCTGGCCACCAGAAAATACCGTCTGGCAATCATCTTCATTTTAACAATCCCCATGTGTATTTCATGCAAGTCATTTAAAATTAAAGATCTTAATTTTTGGGGAATCACCACTCTTTCACGCCATTGAAAACAATCAAACTCCAAACTTAATTCCTCATTGATCTTATAATAAGGAGCTAGTGGGTTTTCCCTCAGTACCCTTGTGAATTTCCACACACACACACACACCTGCCTTCTCTAACATTCCTTAATACTATAGACAGTATTTTATCTCGGGACGTCTCATATGCCACCTCCCTAAAAGAGAACGGTACCTCATTCAACTTCCTGAGAAGAAGTACCTGGTCTTCATCAAGAAACTCCCTGACACTCGATTCTAAAGGAAGACGTGACAATGCGTCAACATTGGAATTATCACTACCTTTTCGAAAATCCTCAGTATAATTAAATGCATCTAATTTTAAGGACCATCTTTTAATTCTGGATGCTGCACATATGGGAATTAGTTTCTGAGGTGAAAATATATGAATTAAGGGTCGGTTGTCTGTGACTAATACGAATTTTCGTCCCAGTAAGTATTATCTTGATCTCTCATCGCCATAAGTTATGCTCAACGCTTCCTTTTCTAGTTGAGAGTACCGTTTTTCCGCTTCAGTTAATGTTCTAGAAGCAAAAGCTATAGGGCATTCTTCCTTTCTATCATTTCTATGACTCAGAATTACGCCTAGTCCATAGTCCATTAATAATGATTTACATTTTTAAAAAAACATTCGATATTTTTCGTCCAGTTCCATCTACAATTTTTATTCAAAAGTTGATAGAATAGTGCTAAAATGTTTGCTATATTCTTTATGAATCTATAATAATAAATTAAGAATCCTATGAAAGATCTCAATTGCGAAACATTATTTAGGTTCAGGCGCCTCTATCACTGCTTTATTTTTATTTTCTAAGGGATGCAGTCCATATTTATCCATTTTAAAACCTAAAAATTCCACCGATTTCTTTTTAAATTTACATTAATATCTGTTTAACTTTAAACCTTTTTCTAGCAATCATCTAAACACTAGATCCAACTTTTGATCATAATCTTCAAAGTATTTTCCTGCAACCAAAATATCATCTATGTAGCAGGCCACACCTGGCAAATCAGAAAATAGGCCTTCCATAATCCTCTGAAATTTATTTGGTGCTACCGCTACGTCATATGGTAGTCTTTTATAAGAAAACAACCTCTTTGTTGTGTTTATATCAACAACAGCTTTGGCTTCTTCCGCTAACATGACTTGTAAGTAAGCCTGTAATAGGTCTAGAGTCGAAAGTACGGTGCTTGTAGATAATTTTGAAAATATCTCATCGATCGATGGAATGGGATACCTAATTCTATTGCTTTATTAGCTGTACATCTAAAATCACCACATATCCTTACACTACCATCCTTTTTTGATGCCGGTACTATTGGAGCGGTCCAATATGCATGAACTATAGGTTATAAAATGCAAGAATTCACTAAACGATCAATTTCATTCTCTACTTTGTTTTTTTGAGAGAAAGGTAAACTTCTGGCCTTACAAAACACAGGAGTCACATCCTTTTTTAAATTAAAATTTATTCTAACGTCCTTTAGACAGCCCAAATCTTTGTTAAAATAATCTGCATACCTATCCATCAAATTTTTATATATTTAAATATATTTCTATTATATTCATTATTTAAAATTTTAATGCTAAACAATATAGAACAATCAAGTTTCAACTGTTTAAGCCATTCTCTTCCTAATAAAATTACCTGGATTTTTTCATTTACAACTATTAATCGTAAATATTGGTTGGCTTCTTTTACAAACACATTTCTTTGATCTATAATCTCTATTGATTTACCACAAAAGGATTTTAATCTTAAATTTGTTGGAAATAATATTTTACCTTGCCAATAATTCTTATAAATATCTTTAGGTATTAACGTAACTGGACTTCCTGTATCTATTGTAAAGCACAAAGAATAATCATCTACTGTTAAATTTATTGTGGCATCAGTTTCGCCCTGTACAGAATATATAGAGTCCTCTTGTACAAATTTACATCCCCACATTCTTTTACTAGCTTTGCAGACCCTACTTAAATGACCCAGTTTATTACATTTTAAAACAAGTCTTTGTTCTATGAGGTAAAACAGATGCCACGTGTGAATGTCTTTCACCACATCTATAACACACTATTTTGCCTTTGCCACTTTTCCTGAAAGGCCTATACTGCGCTGTACTATTATTGTACTCGCCCTTTTTATCCTTTCAATTCACAGGGGATATCTTGGCCACCAATTTATCTTGTAATTCTCTTGTATTTATCTCCGCCAATTCGAACGAGATCGCCACTGCAAAAACTTTTTCCAGGGTGACATCGTCTTCCTCTTGTAGTAGCTTCTTTTGCAGGATTTCCGACTTGATTCCAGCCACAAAACGGTCTCGCATCATGGTTCCCAACATATCGACGAAATTACAATTTATTGCCAAATGTTTCAATTCTCTAAGATATTCCGAAATTGATTCTCCTTCCTGTTGAATTATCTTTAAAAATCTGCATCGCTGTGGTATCACTTTCTTCTTTGGGTCCAAATGCAGCTTAATTCTTTGAATGATAGTATCATTTAAAAGAGACTTATCCCTCAAGCTTAGTGATTTGAACATAGTATCATAGGGTTGATCTTTCATTAGACCAGGAAGAAAATGTCGTTTCCCTGCTTCAAAGTTTCAGAATCTGGTAGCGAGGTAAAAATCAGCACTTTAATCTCCTCCTTCAGATGCCAAAAGGAAAGCCTCAAATTTTTGTACAAAAAAATCGAAGTGTCCTCCACTGGGATATAGCATCTAAAAGGTATTATTAACTTTGAACTTGTCATGCTGATCTTTTCTACTTCTTTGTTTTCTTGATTCAGTTAGTTTAAAAGATGTAATCCTAACCCATTTTCTTTTTTTTCCTCTCCATAATCCGAGAGTCAGATTTGTTTAAAAGATGTAGTTGTTATACTTGCATAGACATCGTTTTCCTCAGCTTTTTACTGGCTCTGTAGATCGCGCATCCTCGTCGCCACTTTTGTTGTGTCGTAATTAGACGTACAAGAGCTCAAACTTGACCATGGCCAACAACAAATGTCTAATTTATATATAAATATATTTTTACATAATGAGGCTTTAAATAATACAAATAATATTCATCTATTTACATAAACAACAGTTAATATATAGGGAGAAGAGTAGAGGACTAAGCACTGATCCCTGAGGTACACCAGCCCATGTTCTTCGGTCCTTGGAAAATGTTCCATTGACCCGAACCTTTATCCTTCTTCCCCTTAAGAAGTCTGCAATCCAGATTAAGGTTTTTCCTCTTACTCCGATGTTGTGTAGCCTTTCAAATAATTTCTAAACTCGAACAAAATCTGAGGTCATATCCAGGAATACGGCCGTTGTCTTCTTTAGCGGTTTTTCCTAGAAATCTATTATTGATTGACAGAAGTAGAAAGGTTTATCAGTTGTACAGTGTCTGGATCTTTAGGCAGTTTGGCAGAAGTTTATTTTATTATTGTTAGTGAGCCAGACTATGAGCCTAGAGTGGATAATTCATTCTGTTATTTTACAAAGTATGCTGGTAAGAGCAATTGGCCGATAGTTCTTGCATTCCTTAGCATCTTTGTTTGGTTTCAGTATTGGCACTATGATTGATATCTTCCAATTCTTTGGTAGTTTACCAGTTTGCCATGAAATGTTCAGTATTCGTAGGAGTTGATTTTTAGCTTCGTCTCCAAAGTGTTTAATCATTTGACCAAAGATTAGAGCATCTCCAGGTGAAATCTTGGATTTAACTTTCCTATTGATGAATACATCTCATTCAGTGTGAAGTCTCTCGAGTAAATATCTTGTTGATGGTAATTTCTTGCTTGTTTAACTAACTTGTTTATATTATTTTTTAGAGTCCTGCCTTCATTCGTATAGCTGAGTCTGGAAGTGCTTGAAAGATATTCAGAAATTATGTCAGCCATCTGTTTGTTCGTTCTCGCTGTTCTTATCGGTTAGAGTATTGGAGGATTAGTGTTGGTTTTGAGTTTTATAACAAGAATTATATTCCAGTGATGGCTTTCCTTTTTTTTGGGTCCATTTTCTTCGCAGAATTCTGCCCATTTATCTTGTTTGAATATCCAAATTTCTTGTTCTATTTTGTGACTAACTTCAATGAGTTTCTTTATGATTTCTTATGTTTTATTTGTTTTAAGAAGTTCATTTCTATTGTCTCTCTCTGCAATCATTGCCTCGATATTGTGGTCCTTCCAGTTAAGTATTCACAGGTCTTTACGTCTACTTCTAGGTATCGATACTTTTGCAGCTTTGGATATGTTCAAAGTTAATTTTTGCAAGTTTTTGTCAATCGTTCTGTGATTTAATTCTTTGTTGCACAGTTCTTCAAGTTATTCTGTATTTTTTTTCCCAGTGTTCTTTTAATCTGTTGAAAATTCTCAATTTTGAATTTTAGATTGTTAAAATTGGTTTGTGGTCACTGATTGCACTTTTCAGAATTTTCCATTGTGTTGTGGGTGCGATGTTGTAATTTATCGCTGTGATGTCTATTGCGGATTCTGTGCCTGTGGACTTAGATATATAGGTGTTCTTTTCGTTATTTAACGGCGTAAGGTCGAGGTCGGTTATCATGTCCTCAACCTGCTGACCTTTGTTATCCTGGACAGGT